>JAHUYU010000604.1:0-19670 GCA_030439765.1 Tripidium arundinaceum | reverse complement strand
CGGTTAAATAAGCCCATCTTTCTTCTATACCATGCCTTAATGGTGTTTTGTAGGATAAGAACTCCTTTAGCATGCCTTAACGATGAGCAGTACGTAGTAACTAGTGGCATGTCATGATTACATTACATTATCAGTGGGCAGTAGTATATTATGCTAGTACATGATGATAACTCAAACAAGGTAGTAGTAAAAAAGAAGGCAACGCACCGAGTTTGTGGAGGCATACATAAACACTCGATCTTCGAAGAGCATGTCCTCATAATCATCATCGACGGTATCTCTGAAAGCCTCAATAACGCCCTTATCCCACACGATCTCCGCAGGATCATCAGTTATCTCGTCCAACAAGCTGGCCTCCCCGCCCCAGTCCCCACCTCCACCTCCATTCGCCGACGCGCCGCCACCACTGGTCCAATCCTCCACGAGCGCGCCTCGGCGTTCATCGCATCCTGCTGGGCCTCGCGCAGCTCAACAATCGCCTCGGCCTTCCGCCTCCACTCGTCGAACTTGTCGTTCTCCGACAGCTCCTCGTCGGCCCCAATCGCCTCCAGCAGCTCGTCGTCCTCCCTGAACCCGGCCAGGCTCTCCTCGTCCTCGTTCCAGTCAGCAAAGAAGGTCCTCCACCACGGCCGCTGCCACTCGCTGGGCCGCCGCCGCCTCCGCCTCGTCTTAGCGAAGACCGCCGCGTGCCTGCGCCTCGCCCTCCTACTACTCCTGTGGGAACCGAGGGCGAGCACCCCGCGCGCGCAGGCGCAGATGAGGAAGCGCGGCGCAATGCCGTTGGAGACGGCCGCGGAACAGCTCATGAAGGTCATGAATTGGGGAACATATGCTCCCTAGCTAGCTAGCTTAGCCCCAGCGGTATGTGTACTTGGAATTGGAACACGAGGAGCAGCTTGAGGCATTCGACGCTAGATACTCGTTGTCGTAGCAATCTGCGCTCGCAAGCAGGGAGAGGCGAAGGAGCCTATGCAGATAAGCACGCGGTCAGTTGGCACGGAGATAGCTTGGATTAAGGTTTGACGATGGCGCTCGGTGGGCGGGCATACCTGGCTGGTGGGTGCGATTGCAAAGGGTGGCCGGCAAAAAGACCTGGAGAAAGGCCGTCGGTGTCCTGGCGACGACGAGAGCTCGCCGGTGACTCGGGATGGTTCTGATTCTGGGTAGGAGAGGAGGAGTTCCAATTCAGGCAGGCAGCTTGAGCCTTCAGCTAGCTACGGCTAGAGAAGAGAAGTAGAGAGACGAAGTGGTCGGCGTCATATCCACGACGCTGCACACCGTCCAGCCACCCTCATGGATAGGGCCCTACTCTAACGGTTTCTTCTGGGGCTTCAGTGGGCCTTTGCCGGATAAAGCTTCGACTACTAAGCGCCAGGTAGAGATGCGGACATGGCGACGAAAGCTGATCCTGATCCGACGGCTGCCGCGCCACCTTCTCTCCCCACCACACTCTCCTGACTCCTCTCGTCTCCCCGCTCGCAATCGCTCTCTCCAGTCTCGCCTCTCTCTTCTCCTAGCCCTGCGAGGAACCGAGGAGGAGAAGGAATACAGGTATGTCTTGCTGCTCCCCTTCCCATGTTTGCTGTCTCGATCTGTCACCGCATTCCTGCTGTTCTTCAATCTGGACGCCCAGCGGCCTTCCTGGATTCGGAACAGGTGCTCAATTTTACTCACACGAATCGTAACTAGAGACTTGCAATAAACCATGGCAAAGTTGACAATTTGGAGTGCCGAGGCCTGTTTAGTTTTGAAATATGAGCTCCTCATTCCTTACTCTACTCACTCGCATTGCGCAGCATGCTGTTTTTGCTCTGCACATAGCTGGTCCCAAGCCCGGGTAAGGAGGAGGGTCGTGATGCCTTGGCGAGCCAAAGGTCTGAACTTTATGTTGTCCAAGCTTTTAGACTCCATTTCTGTCCTGACTGCCAAAAGTGACTTTACAACAAACAATAACTGACGGCAGATGCCTTTGCCCACTTCTGTCATTCTCTGTGCATAGAGTGTATCGATACTCGATGGACAAATTTTAGTTTTTTTTTATATGTATAAATTTACAAAATTCAGTGAAGCACAAACTTTGTCATTGTCGTGTTCATACATGATAACTTTCATGGCAAACTTTGGATGATAAATGATGCTTAAATCTGATATACTAGGTGCAAAGGCATGGTGGGGAATGTGCAAATCGAATCTCTTCAAAGAATACCATAGTCTCCAGATGCTATAGGGTAGTTAATGTGATGAACTGCCCCATCCTACACCTCTCCACCTTATTTTTCTAAATGGCAGGTTCCACGCTTCCATTTGAAGAAGTTGAAGTTGCAGAATTTTAATGTTCAGATTTCAGAATCATGCATAGTGACAGTAACTTGTAGAATTCTAGTTCAGGAAATTTTGCATCTCATTCACTTCGGTTGTATTTGCAGGAAGGGTATTGGTATTAGCACAGCTCCAACCAGATTGTCTACCATAATTTTATTGGAGGGACAAAAACTGAAGAGTTCACTTTCATCAGATGGCTTTGCCTTCCTCAAGCATGAGAGCTGCATCCTCCATGGTTTACCCTGTCTACCTTAGCCTCTACCACCACCCCAACAGCCACCATGCTTGTTTTCGTCCCTCCAATAAAATTATGGTAGACAATCTGGTTGGAGCTGTGCTAATACCAATACCCTTCCTGCAAATACAACCGAAGTGAATGAGATGCAAAATTTCCTGAACTAGAATTCTACAAGTTACTGTCACTATGCATGATTCTGAAATCTGAACATTAAAATTCTGCAACTTCAACTTCTTCAAATGGAAGCGTGGAACCTGCCATTTAGAAAAATAAGGTGGAGAGGTGTAGGATGGGGCAGTTCATCACATTAACTACCCTATAGCATCTGGAGACTATGGTATTCTTTGAAGAGATTCGATTTGCACATTCCCCACCATGCCTTTGCACCTAGTATATCAGATTTAAGCATCATTTATCATCCAAAGTTTGCCATGAAAGTTATCATGTATGAACACGACAATGACAAAGTTTGTGCTTCACTGAATTTTGTAAATTTATACATATAAAAAAAAACTAAAATTTGTCCAT
Source organism: Tripidium arundinaceum (assembly GCA_030439765.1). NCBI lineage: Eukaryota > Viridiplantae > Streptophyta > Magnoliopsida > Poales > Poaceae > Tripidium > Tripidium arundinaceum. The sequence continues at coordinate 16,582 of JAHUYU010000604.1, read as the reverse complement.
CGAGTATCGATACACTCTATGCACAGAGAATGACAGAAGTGGGCAAAGGCATCTGCCGTCAGTTATTGTTTGTTGTAAAGTCACTTTTGGCAGTCAGGACAGAAATGGAGTCTAAAAGCTTGGACAACATAAAGTTCAGACCTTTGGCTCGCCAAGGCATCACGACCCTCCTCCTTACCCGGGCTTGGGACCAGCTATGTGCAGAGCAAAAACAGCATGCTGCGCAATGCGAGTGAGTAGAGTAAGGAATGAGGAGCTCATATTTCAAAACTAAACAGGCCTCGGCACTCCAAATTGTCAACTTTGCCATGGTTTATTGCAAGTCTCTAGTTACGATTCGTGTGAGTAAAATTGAGCACCTGTTCCGAATCCAGGAAGGCCGCTGGGCGTCCAGATTGAAGAACAGCAGGAATGCGGTGACAGATCGAGACAGCAAACATGGGAAGGGGAGCAGCAAGACATACCTGTATTCCTTCTCCTCCTCGGTTCCTCGCAGGGCTAGGAGAAGAGAGAGGCGAGACTGGAGAGAGCGATTGCGAGCGGGGAGACGAGAGGAGTCAGGAGAGTGTGGTGGGGAGAGAAGGTGGCGCGGCAGCCGTCGGATCAGGATCAGCTTTCGTCGCCATGTCCGCATCTCTACCTGGCGCTTAGTAGTCGAAGCTTTATCCGGCAAAGGCCCACTGAAGCCCCAGAAGAAACCGTTAGAGTAGGGCCCTATCCATGAGGGTGGCTGGACGGTGTGCAGCGTCGTGGATATGACGCCGACCACTTCGTCTCTCTACTTCTCTTCTCTAGCCGTAGCTAGCTGAAGGCTCAAGCTGCCTGCCTGAATTGGGAACTCCTCCTCTCCTACCCAGAATCAGAACCATCCCGAGTCACCGGCGAGCTCTCGTCGTCGCCAGGACACCGACGGCCTTTCTCCAGGTCTTTTTGCCGGCCACCCTTTGCAATCGCACCCACCAGCCAGGTATGCCCGCCCACCGAGCGCCATCGTCAAACCTTAATCCAAGCTATCTCCGTGCCAACTGACCGCGTGCTTATCTGCATAGGCTCCTTCGCCTCTCCCTGCTTGCGAGCGCAGATTGCTACGACAACGAGTATCTAGCGTCGAATGCCTCAAGCTGCTCCTCGTGTTCCAATTCCAAGTACACATACCGCTGGGGCTAAGCTAGCTAGCTAGGGAGCATATGTTCCCCAATTCATGACCTTCATGAGCTGTTCCGCGGCCGTCTCCAACGGCATTGCGCCGCGCTTCCTCATCTGCGCCTGCGCGCGCGGGGTGCTCGCCCTCGGTTCCCACAGGAGTAGTAGGAGGGCGAGGCGCAGGCACGCGGCGGTCTTCGCTAAGACGAGGCGGAGGCGGCGGCGGCCCAGCGAGTGGCAGCGGCCGTGGTGGAGGACCTTCTTTGCTGACTGGAACGAGGACGAGGAGAGCCTGGCCGGGTTCAGGGAGGACGACGAGCTGCTGGAGGCGATTGGGGCCGACGAGGAGCTGTCGGAGAACGACAAGTTCGACGAGTGGAGGCGGAAGGCCGAGGCGATTGTTGAGCTGCGCGAGGCCCAGCAGGATGCGATGAACGCCGAGGCGCGCTCGTGGGAGGATTGGACCAGTGGTGGCGGCGCGTCGGCGAATGGAGGTGGAGGTGGGGACTGGGGCGGGGAGGCCAGCTTGTTGGACGAGATAACTGATGATCCTGCGGAGATCGTGTGGGATAAGGGCGTTATTGAGGCTTTCAGAGATACCGTCGATGATGATTATGAGGACATGCTCTTCGAAGATCGAGTGTTTATGTATGCCTCCACAAACTCGGTGCGTTGCCTTCTTTTTTACTACTACCTTGTTTGAGTTATCATCATGTACTAGCATAATATACTACTGCCCACTGATAATGTAATGTAATCATGACATGCCACTAGTTACTACGTACTGCTCATCGTTAAGGCATGCTAAAGGAGTTCTTATCCTACAAAACACCATTAAGGCATGGTATAGAAGAAAGATGGGCTTATTTTAACCAATAATCTTCTTTGAGGATCCATTTGGATGAAACTAAAAAGAAATGTTTGTATATTTATTAAGCATGAATCATATTACTATACTAAGAACTTTGGAACTTTGAGCTGACAAAAAGACTTTGTACTGTACAGGCCAAATTCCTAGCATTGTTGATTGTGGTTCCGTGGGTGGTAGATTTTGCAGTCCATCACTATGTAATGATGCCCTTCTTAGACAGGTAACTCATCTCACCCATTCCGTATGATCCCTTCTCGTCAGTGAAGTACCGAGCACTGATAAGTCATAAGAGTATCTCCTTTTGCTCCTGTCGTTACGCCCAACCATGTATGCTAAATGCAGAATGTATTACATGGAACATTACATAATAACAGGTATGTCGAGAGGTTCCCCTTGCAGCTGAGTTACTTGATGTAAGGCGCAGCCAGAAGCTGCACATGGTTAAAGACCTAAACATGGAAAAGGCAAGATACCGTATGGAAGTAGAGATTGGCAAATCTCCTCCACTTTCTGATGAGGAGGTCTGGTTTGAGCTGCGGGAAAAAGCGTGAGAAAATCCAGAATACCATGCTTTCTTGCCAAGTCATTACTTTTATAAATGCACCATCCATCAGAACCCTATTTGTTCTCTGCCAGTATGAACAACTTTCTTCTCTTCTCTATCAGGATAGAGTTGAGGGATGATTGGAGGCTAGAAAATCGAGAAGCTTTTGCAAATATATGGTCCGATATGGTTTATGGGATTGTTCTATTCCTTCTTCTCTGCTTCAACCAGAGCAAAGTAAGTATCTATCAGAAGACGGTTTCATTTCATTTTCAATTGCATATCACAATCTATGTAGCACTGTTGCTATGCATGTGGACACATGGTTTTCTCCTTATTCAAAATAGAGTTTAAATGATTAGACAGATTCCTGTGCTATTAGACCCTACTAGTGTCAAAGGAGTGCTAGTTACTTTACACTTTTACCTTCAAATAACTGCAAAAAATGTACTAACCACAATTTCACTGGCCTCATTTTTCTTCTGTACTTGGTGTACCCCACAATTCTAAGGTAGTGCTAATGACATATCATTCCATGTGAGAAATCTAACTCTATATTGGTGTTCAAAATCTTGAAAAGTTGACCAAAGGCTTGTAGGATAGCACCTACTTTGGACCAAAGATGTGTCATCCAGTTAGCATAACTGGCAGACATCTTTCAGTAATAAAAATGTCTTGGCAATGTAAATTTGTCTGATTGATTATCATGGCCTTTTGTTTCTCCAAATGTATATATAGAGTTATGTTGTTATCATACATCTTACTTTTACTCCCTCCTCACATTCAGGTAGCGATGCTGAAGTTCACAGGATATAAGTTGCTAAATAACATTTCAGACACTGGGAAGGCCTTTCTTATTATTCTAATATCAGACATCCTTCTAGGGTATGTTATATGAATTGTCACTCTCTTAAATAGAAGATCCATGTATGCCTATAGTTGAGGCCTGCATTCATTTATCCAGCATGCTCTTGTAAAGCATTATTCATGACATTTTATCATCAGTACTCCTGGCTAGTTGGAGCTTGACCAAACAAACGGTAGGGGCTAGTCTATGTAATTGAGCTCTAAACACTCATAAACAGTACCAAAATTTAGTGTTTAGTCAATGGAGACTATGTTGGACAAGGGGGCCATGGCCCACCTTAGTCTCAAGTAAGCTCTGCCCCTGACTGGCACAGTATATACACATTCCTTGCATATAATGTGACATGTCACATGTGCAAGTAGTTCAACAACAGGGAAGTAGTCGGCCTCGCTCTCAATCCCAAAAGAAAAGAGGCGCGACTTCGATGGAATGGCAATCTATACCATGTAGAACTTGTGGAAAGAACGCAATCGCAGAACCTTTGACAACAAGTACTCTACAACCACTCAAGTGGCTGAGCGCACCAAGGACGACAGAGAACAATATAGAAGGGCTTTTGCAACTGCACATTGATAGCTCCCATTTCGGATCTGGGACTCATCCTTTTCTAGAGTTTGTACCACTTTGGCCGGTTGGGCATCTTAGATGGCCTTAGTGCCACTCTGTACATAAAATTTCTTTCCCCTTAATGAATAGGCAGAGCTCCTGCCAACTCTTTCAAAAAAAAGGTTATGACTACTAGGGCAAATTAAGTATAGTGTTAATGTGCTATACTTGTGCTTGAGATATCATCGTCCATACTGATTCTAGTGCTAGATTGTTTTCCCTTTCATCCAAAGCTAAGCACTATGTTTTTTTTACCTATAGTTTATAAACAATGATTTTATCCACTTTATAAAATCCACTAGCTGCATTTTTGCAGGTACCATTCAGAGTCAGGTTGGCATACAATGGTAGAAGTTGTTCTCGAGCATTATGGGCTTGAATCTGATGAAGCGGCGGTCACATTTTTTGTTTGTCTGGTTCCAGTTGCTTTGGATGTGACCGCCGCTTCATCAGATTCAAGCCCATAATGCTCGAGAACAACTTCTACCATTGTATGCCAACCTGACTCTGAATGGTACCTGCAAAAATGCAGCTAGTGGATTTTATAAAGTGGATAAAATCATTGTTTATAAACTATAGGTAAAAAAAACATAGTGCTTAGCTTTGGATGAAAGGGAAAACAATCTAGCACTAGAATCAGTATGGACGATGATATCTCAAGCACAAGTATAGCACATTAACACTATACTTAATTTGCCCTAGTAGTCATAACCTTTTTTTTGAAAGAGTTGGCAGGAGCTCTGCCTATTCATTAAGGGGAAAGAAATTTTATGTACAGAGTGGCACTAAGGCCATCTAAGATGCCCAACCGGCCAAAGTGGTACAAACTCTAGAAAAGGATGAGTCCCAGATCCGAAATGGGAGCTATCAATGTGCAGTTGCAAAAGCCCTTCTATATTGTTCTCTGTCGTCCTTGGTGCGCTCAGCCACTTGAGTGGTTGTAGAGTACTTGTTGTCAAAGGTTCTGCGATTGCGTTCTTTCCACAAGTTCTACATGGTATAGATTGCCATTCCATCGAAGTCGCGCCTCTTTTCTTTTGGGATTGAGAGCGAGGCCGACTACTTCCCTGTTGTTGAACTACTTGCACATGTGACATGTCACATTATATGCAAGGAATGTGTATATACTGTGCCAGTCAGGGGCAGAGCTTACTTGAGACTAAGGTGGGCCATGGCCCCCTTGTCCAACATAGTCTCCATTGACTAAACACTAAATTTTGGTACTGTTTATGAGTGTTTAGAGCTCAATTACATAGACTAGCCCCTACCGTTTGTTTGGTCAAGCTCCAACTAGCCAGGAGTACTGATGATAAAATGTCATGAATAATGCTTTACAAGAGCATGCTGGATAAATGAATGCAGGCCTCAACTATAGGCATACATGGATCTTCTATTTAAGAGAGTGACAATTCATATAACATACCCTAGAAGGATGTCTGATATTAGAATAATAAGAAAGGCCTTCCCAGTGTCTGAAATGTTATTTAGCAACTTATATCCTGTGAACTTCAGCATCGCTACCTGAATGTGAGGAGGGAGTAAAAGTAAGATGTATGATAACAACATAACTCTATATATACATTTGGAGAAACAAAAGGCCATGATAATCAATCAGACAAATTTACATTGCCAAGACATTTTTATTACTGAAAGATGTCTGCCAGTTATGCTAACTGGATGACACATCTTTGGTCCAAAGTAGGTGCTATCCTACAAGCCTTTGGTCAACTTTTCAAGATTTTGAACACCAATATAGAGTTAGATTTCTCACATGGAATGATATGTCATTAGCACTACCTTAGAATTGTGGGGTACACCAAGTACAGAAGAAAAATGAGGCCAGTGAAATTGTGGTTAGTACATTTTTTGCAGTTATTTGAAGGTAAAAGTGTAAAGTAACTAGCACTCCTTTGACACTAGTAGGGTCTAATAGCACAGGAATCTGTCTAATCATTTAAACTCTATTTTGAATAAGGAGAAAACCATGTGTCCACATGCATAGCAACAGTGCTACATAGATTGTGATATGCAATTGAAAATGAAATGAAACCGTCTTCTGATAGATACTTACTTTGCTCTGGTTGAAGCAGAGAAGAAGGAATAGAACAATCCCATAAACCATATCGGACCATATATTTGCAAAAGCTTCTCGATTTTCTAGCCTCCAATCATCCCTCAACTCTATCCTGATAGAGAAGAGAAGAAAGTTGTTCATACTGGCAGAGAACAAATAGGGTTCTGATGGATGGTGCATTTATAAAAGTAATGACTTGGCAAGAAAGCATGGTATTCTGGATTTTCTCACGCTTTTTCCCGCAGCTCAAACCAGACCTCCTCATCAGAAAGTGGAGGAGATTTGCCAATCTCTACTTCCATACGGTATCTTGCCTTTTCCATGTTTAGGTCTTTAACCATGTGCAGCTTCTGGCTGCGCCTTACATCAAGTAACTCAGCTGCAAGGGGAACCTTCTCGACATACCTGTTATTATGTAATGTTCCATGTAATACATTCTGCATTTAGCATACATGGTTGGGCGTAACGACAGGAGCAAAAGGAGATACTCTTATGACTTATCAGTGCTCGGTACTTCACTGACGAGAAGGGATCATACGGAATGGGTGAGATGAGTTACCTGTCTAAGAAGGGCATCATTACATAGTGATGGACTGCAAAATCTACCACCCACGGAACCACAATCAACAATGCTAGGAATTTGGCCTGTACAGTACAAAGTCTTTTTGTCAGCTCAAAGTTCCAAAGTTCTTAGTATAGTAATATGATTCATGCTTAATAAATATACAAACATTTCTTTTTAGTTTCATCCAAATGGATCCTCAAAGAAGATTATTGGTTAAAATAAGCCCATCTTTCTTCTATACCATGCCTTAATGGTGTTTTGTAGGATAAGAACTCCTTTAGCATGCCTTAACGATGAGCAGTACGTAGTAACTAGTGGCATGTCATGATTACATTACATTATCAGTGGGCAGTAGTATATTATGCTAGTACATGATGATAACTCAAACAAGGTAGTAGTAAAAAAGAAGGCAACGCACCGAGTTTGTGGAGGCATACATAAACACTCGATCTTCGAAGAGCATGTCCTCATAATCATCATCGACGGTATCTCTGAAAGCCTCAATAACGCCCTTATCCCACACGATCTCCGCAGGATCATCAGTTATCTCGTCCAACAAGCTGGCCTCCCCGCCCCAGTCCCCACCTCCACCTCCATTCGCCGACGCGCCGCCACCACTGGTCCAATCCTCCCACGAGCGCGCCTCGGCGTTCATCGCATCCTGCTGGGCCTCGCGCAGCTCAACAATCGCCTCGGCCTTCCGCCTCCACTCGTCGAACTTGTCGTTCTCCGACAGCTCCTCGTCGGCCCCAATCGCCTCCAGCAGCTCGTCGTCCTCCTGAACCCGGCCAGGCTCTCCTCGTCCTCGTTCCAGTCAGCAAAGAAGGTCTCCACCACGGCCGCTGCCACTCGCTGGGCCGCCGCCGCCTCCGCCTCGTCTTAGCGAAGACCGCCGCGTGCCTGCGCCTCGCCCTCCTACTACTCCTGTGGGAACCGAGGGCGAGCACCCCGCGCGCGCAGGCGCAGATGAGGAAGCGCGGCGCAATGCCGTTGGAGACGGCCGCGGAACAGCTCATGAAGGTCATGAATTGGGGAACATATGCTCCCTAGCTAGCTAGCTTAGCCCCAGCGGTATGTGTACTTGGAATTGGAACACGAGGAGCAGCTTGAGGCATTCGACGCTAGATACTCGTTGTCGTAGCAATCTGCGCTCGCAAGCAGGGAGAGGCGAAGGAGCCTATGCAGATAAGCACGCGGTCAGTTGGCACGGAGATAGCTTGGATTAAGGTTTGACGATGGCGCTCGGTGGGCGGGCATACCTGGCTGGTGGGTGCGATTGCAAAGGGTGGCCGGCAAAAAGACCTGGAGAAAGGCCGTCGGTGTCCTGGCGACGACGAGAGCTCGCCGGTGACTCGGGATGGTTCTGATTCTGGGTAGGAGAGGAGGAGTTCCCAATTCAGGCAGGCAGCTTGAGCCTTCAGCTAGCTACGGCTAGAGAAGAGAAGTAGAGAGACGAAGTGGTCGGCGTCATATCCACGACGCTGCACACCGTCCAGCCACCCTCATGGATAGGGCCCTACTCTAACGGTTTCTTCTGGGGCTTCAGTGGGCCTTTGCCGGATAAAGCTTCGACTACTAAGCGCCAGGTAGAGATGCGGACATGGCGACGAAAGCTGATCCTGATCCGACGGCTGCCGCGCCACCTTCTCTCCCCACCACACTCTCCTGACTCCTCTCGTCTCCCCGCTCGCAATCGCTCTCTCCAGTCTCGCCTCTCTCTTCTCCTAGCCCTGCGAGGAACCGAGGAGGAGAAGGAATACAGGTATGTCTTGCTGCTCCCCTTCCCATGTTTGCTGTCTCGATCTGTCACCGCATTCCTGCTGTTCTTCAATCTGGACGCCCAGCGGCCTTCCTGATTCGGAACAGGTGCTCAATTTTACTCACACGAATCGTAACTAGAGACTTGCAATAAACCATGGCAAAGTTGACAATTTGGAGTGCCGAGGCCTGTTTAGTTTTGAAATATGAGCTCCTCATTCCTTACTCTACTCACTCGCATTGCGCAGCATGCTGTTTTTGCTCTGCACATAGCTGGTCCCAAGCCCGGGTAAGGAGGAGGGTCGTGATGCCTTGGCGAGCCAAAGGTCTGAACTTTATGTTGTCCAAGCTTTTAGACTCCATTTCTGTCCTGACTGCCAAAAGTGACTTTACAACAAACAATAACTGACGGCAGATGCCTTTGCCCACTTCTGTCATTCTCTGTGCATAGAGTGTATCGATACTCGATGGACAAATTTTAGTTTTTTTTTATATGTATAAATTTACAAAATTCAGTGAAGCACAAACTTTGTCATTGTCGTGTTCATACATGATAACTTTCATGGCAAACTTTGGATGATAAATGATGCTTAAATCTGATATACTAGTGCAAAGGCATGGTGGGGAATGTGCAAATCGAATCTCTTCAAAGAATACCATAGTCTCCAGATGCTATAGGGTAGTTAATGTGATGAACTGCCCCATCCTACACCTCTCCACCTTATTTTTCTAAATGGCAGTTCCACGCTTCCATTTGAAGAAGTTGAAGTTGCAGAATTTTAATGTTCAGATTTCAGAATCATGCATAGTGACAGTAACTTGTAGAATTCTAGTTCAGGAAATTTTGCATCTCATTCACTTCGGTTGTATTTGCAGGAAGGGTATTGGTATTAGCACAGCTCCAACCAGATTGTCTACCATAATTTTATTGGAGGGACAAAAACTGAAGAGTTCACTTTCATCAGATGGCTTTGCCTTCCTCAAGCATGAGAGCTGCATCCTCCATGGTTTACCCTGTCTACCTTAGCCTCTACCACCACCCCAACAGCCACCATGCTTGTTTTCGTCCCTCGAGAGCAAACCATGACAATACCCATAAATGCACCAAGTCACCCAAAATTCTTAGACGGTCTCTCTTCTCCCTACCTGCCTCATTTCTTCTCCTCCACACATCCTCCTCCCTTGCTGTAGATGACACAAACACACCATCCACCTCAACAATCGACACCACGATCACAGATCGCATCTTCATGGACTTCAGTGTCTGTCCAAGCTACTTTCGCTCAGACAGACCTCTGGGAGCCGAGCTTTCCTCATGCCCTGATTCTGAGCCTCTTGGTCGTGTTGTCTTTGGTCTCTATGGTCGGCTTCTCCCTGTTACTACTGCCAATTTCAAAGCTATGTGTACTGCAGCTGCATATAGGGGTACTCTTGTCCACAATCTGGTTGGAGCTGTGCTAATACCAATACCCTTCCTGCAAATACAACCGAAGTGAATGAGATGCAAAATTTCCTGAACTAGAATTCTACAAGTTACTGTCACTATGCATGATTCTGAAATCTGAACATTAAAATTCTGCAACTTCAACTTCTTCAAATGGAAGCGTGGAACCTGCCATTTAGAAAAATAAGGTGGAGAGGTGTAGGATGGGGCAGTTCATCACATTAACTACCCTATAGCATCTGGAGACTATGGTATTCTTTGAAGAGATTCGATTTGCACATTCCCCACCATGCCTTTGCACCTAGTATATCAGATTTAAGCATCATTTATCATCCAAAGTTTGCCATGAAAGTTATCATGTATGAACACGACAATGACAAAGTTTGTGCTTCACTGAATTTTGTAAATTTATACATATAAAAAAAAAACTAAAATTTGTCCATCGAGTATCGATACACTCTATGCACAGAGAATGACAGAAGTGGGCAAAGGCATCTGCCGTCAGTTATTGTTTGTTGTAAAGTCACTTTTGGCAGTCAGGACAGAAATGGAGTCTAAAAGCTTGGACAACATATAAGTTCAGACCTTTGGCTCGCCAAGGCATCACGACCCTCCTCCTTACCCGGGCTTGGGACCAGCTATGTGCAGAGCAAAAACAGCATGCTGCGCAATGCGAGTGAGTAGAGTAAGGAATGAGGAGCTCATATTTCAAAACTAAACAGGCCTCGGCACTCCAAATTGTCAACTTTGCCATGGTTTATTGCAAGTCTCTAGTTACGATTCGTGTGAGTAAAATTGAGCACCTGTTCCGAATCCAGGAAGGCCGCTGGGCGTCCAGATTGAAGAACAGCAGGAATGCGGTGACAGATCGAGACAGCAAACATGGGAAGGGGAGCAGCAAGACATACCTGTATTCCTTCTCCTCCTCGGTTCCTCGCAGGGCTAGGAGAAGAGAGAGGCGAGACTGGAGAGAGCGATTGCGAGCGGGGAGACGAGAGGAGTCAGGAGAGTGTGGTGGGGAGAGAAGGTGGCGCGGCAGCCGTCGGATCAGGATCAGCTTTCGTCGCCATGTCCGCATCTCTACCTGGCGCTTAGTAGTCGAAGCTTTATCCGGCAAAGGCCCACTGAAGCCCCAGAAGAAACCGTTAGAGTAGGGCCCTATCCATGAGGGTGGCTGGACGGTGTGCAGCGTCGTGGATATGACGCCGACCACTTCGTCTCTCTACTTCTCTTCTCTAGCCGTAGCTAGCTGAAGGCTCAAGCTGCCTGCCTGAATTGGGAACTCCTCCTCTCCTACCCAGAATCAGAACCATCCCGAGTCACCGGCGAGCTCTCGTCGTCGCCAGGACACCGACGGCCTTTCTCCAGGTCTTTTTGCCGGCCACCCTTTGCAATCGCACCCACCAGCCAGGTATGCCCGCCCACCGAGCGCCATCGTCAAACCTTAATCCAAGCTATCTCCGTGCCAACTGACCGCGTGCTTATCTGCATAGGCTCCTTCGCCTCTCCCTGCTTGCGAGCGCAGATTGCTACGACAACGAGTATCTAGCGTCGAATGCCTCAAGCTGCTCCTCGTGTTCCAATTCCAAGTACACATACCGCTGGGGCTAAGCTAGCTAGCTAGGGAGCATATGTTCCCCAATTCATGACCTTCATGAGCTGTTCCGCGGCCGTCTCCAACGGCATTGCGCCGCGCTTCCTCATCTGCGCCTGCGCGCGCGGGGTGCTCGCCCTCGGTTCCCACAGGAGTAGTAGGAGGGCGAGGCGCAGGCACGCGGCGGTCTTCGCTAAGACGAGGCGGAGGCGGCGGCGGCCCAGCGAGTGGCAGCGGCCGTGGTGGAGGACCTTCTTTGCTGACTGGAACGAGGACGAGGAGAGCCTGGCCGGGTTCAGGGAGGACGACGAGCTGCTGGAGGCGATTGGGGCCGACGAGGAGCTGTCGGAGATAGCTTGGATTAAGGTTTGACGATGGCGCTCGGTGGGCGGGCATACCTGGCTGGTGGGTGCGATTGCAAAGGGTGGCCGGCAAAAAGACCTGGAGAAAGGCCGTCGGTGTCCTGGCGACGACGAGAGCTCGCCGGTGACTCGGGATGGTTCTGATTCTGGGTAGGAGAGGAGGAGTTCCCAATTCAGGCAGGCAGCTTGAGCCTTCAGCTAGCTACGGCTAGAGAAGAGAAGTAGAGAGACGAAGTGGTCGGCGTCATATCCACGACGCTGCACACCGTCCAGCCACCCTCATGGATAGGGCCCTACTCTAACGGTTTCTTCTGGGGCTTCAGTGGGCCTTTGCCGGATAAAGCTTCGACTACTAAGCGCCAGGTAGAGATGCGGACATGGCGACGAAAGCTGATCCTGATCCGACGGCTGCCGCGCCACCTTCTCTCCCCACCACACTCTCCTGACTCCTCTCGTCTCCCCGCTCGCAATCGCTCTCTCCAGTCTCGCCTCTCTCTTCTCCTAGCCCTGCGAGGAACCGAGGAGGAGAAGGAATACAGGTATGTCTTGCTGCTCCCCTTCCCATGTTTGCTGTCTCGATCTGTCACCGCATTCCTGCTGTTCTTCAATCTGGACGCCCAGCGGCCTTCCTGGATTCGGAACAGGTGCTCAATTTTACTCACACGAATCGTAACTAGAGACTTGCAATAAACCATGGCAAAGTTGACAATTTGGAGTGCCGAGGCCTGTTTAGTTTTGAAATATGAGCTCCTCATTCCTTACTCTACTCACTCGCATTGCGCAGCATGCTGTTTTTGCTCTGCACATAGCTGTCCCAAGCCCGGGTAAGGAGGAGGGTCGTGATGCCTTGGCGAGCCAAAGGTCTGAACTTTATGTTGTCCAAGCTTTTAGACTCCATTTCTGTCCTGACTGCCAAAAGTGACTTTACAACAAACAATAACTGACGGCAGATGCCTTTGCCCACTTCTGTCATTCTCTGTGCATAGAGTGTATCGATACTCGATGGACAAATTTTAGTTTTTTTTTATATGTATAAATTTACAAAATTCAGTGAAGCACAAACTTTGTCATTGTCGTGTTCATACATGATAACTTTCATGGCAAACTTTGGATGATAAATGATGCTTAAATCTGATACTAGGTGCAAAGGCATGGTGGGGAATGTGCAAATCGAATCTCTTCAAAGAATACCATAGTCTCCAGATGCTATAGGGTAGTTAATGTGATGAACTGCCCCATCCTACACCTCTCCACCTTATTTTTCTAAATGGCAGGTTCCACGCTTCCATTTGAAGAAGTTGAAGTTGCAGAATTTTAATGTTCAGATTTCAGATCATGCATAGTGACAGTAACTTGTAGAATTCTAGTTCAGGAAATTTTGCATCTCATTCACTTCGGTTGTATTTGCAGGAAGGGTATTGGTATTAGCACAGCTCCAACCAGATTGTGGACAAGAGTACCCCTATATGCAGCTGCAGTACACATAGCTTTGAAATTGGCAGTAGTAACAGGGAGAAGCCGACCATAGAGACCAAAGACAACACGACCAAGAGGCTCAGAATCAGGGCATGAGGAAAGCTCGGCTCCCAGAGGTCTGTCTGAGCGAAAGTAGCTTGGACAGACACTGAAGTCCATGAAGATGCGATCTGTGATCGTGGTGTCGATTGTTGAGGTGGATGGTGTGTTTGTGTCATCTACAGCAAGGGAGGAGGATTGTGGAGGAGAAGAAATGAGGCAGGTAGGGAGAAGAGAGACCGTCTAAGAATTTTGGGTGACTTGGTGCATTTATGGGTATTGTCATGGTTTGCTCTCGAGGGACGAAAACAAGCATGGTGGCTGTTGGGGTGGTGGTAGAGGCTAAGGTAGACAGGGTAAACCATGGAGGATGCAGCTCTCATGCTTGAGGAAGGCAAAGCCATCTGATGAAAGTGAACTCTTCAGTTTTTGTCCCTCCAATAAAATTATGGTAGACAATCTGGTTGGAGCTGTGCTAATACCAATACCCTTCCTGCAAATACAACCGAAGTGAATGAGATGCAAAATTTCCTGAACTAGAATTCTACAAGTTACTGTCACTATGCATGATTCTGAAATCTGAACATTAAAATTCTGCAACTTCAACTTCTTCAAATGAAGCGTGGAACCTGCCATTTAGAAAAATAAGGTGGAGAGGTGTAGGATGGGGCAGTTCATCACATTAACTACCCTATAGCATCTGGAGACTATGGTATTCTTTGAAGAGATTCGATTTGCACATTCCCCACCATGCCTTTGCACCTAGTATATCAGATTTAAGCATCATTTATCATCCAAAGTTTGCCATGAAAGTTATCATGTATGAACACGACAATGACAAAGTTTGTGCTTCACTGAATTTTGTAAATTTATACATATAAAAAAAAACTAAAATTTGTCCATCGAGTATCGATACACTCTATGCACAGAGAATGACAGAAGTGGGCAAAGGCATCTGCCGTCAGTTATTGTTTGTTGTAAAGTCACTTTTGGCAGTCAGGACAGAAATGGAGTCTAAAAGCTTGGACAACATAAAGTTCAGACCTTTGGCTCGCCAAGGCATCACGACCCTCCTCCTTACCCGGGCTTGGGACCAGCTATGTGCAGAGCAAAAACAGCATGCTGCGCAATGCGAGTGAGTAGAGTAAGGAATGAGGAGCTCATATTTCAAAACTAAACAGGCCTCGGCACTCCAAATTGTCAACTTTGCCATGGTTTATTGCAAGTCTCTAGTTACGATTCGTGTGAGTAAAATTGAGCACCTGTTCCGAATCCAGGAAGGCCGCTGGGCGTCCAGATTGAAGAACAGCAGGAATGCGGTGACAGATCGAGACAGCAAACATGGGAAGGGGAGCAGCAAGACATACCTGTATTCCTTCTCCTCCTCGGTTCCTCGCAGGGCTAGGAGAAGAGAGAGGCGAGACTGGAGAGAGCGATTGCGAGCGGGGAGACGAGAGGAGTCAGGAGAGTGTGGTGGGGAGAGAAGGTGGCGCGGCAGCCGTCGGATCAGGATCAGCTTTCGTCGCCATGTCCGCATCTCTACCTGGCGCTTAGTAGTCGAAGCTTTATCCGGCAAAGGCCCACTGAAGCCCCAGAAGAAACCGTTAGAGTAGGGCCCTATCCATGAGGGTGGCTGGACGGTGTGCAGCGTCGTGGATATGACGCCGACCACTTCGTCTCTCTACTTCTCTTCTCTAGCGCTAGCTAGCTGAAGGCTCAAGCTGCCTGCCTGAATTGGGAACTCCTCCTCTCCTACCCAGAATCAGAACCATCCCGAGTCACCGGCGAGCTCTCGTCGTCGCCAGGACACCGACGGCCTTTCTCCAGGTCTTTTTGCCGGCCACCCTTTGCAATCGCACCCACCAGCCAGGTATGCCCGCCCACCGAGCGCCATCGTCAAACCTTAATCCAAGCTATCTCCGTGCCAACTGACCGCGTGCTTATCTGCATAGGCTCCTTCGCCTCTCCCTGCTTGCGAGCGCAGATTGCTACGACAACGAGTATCTAGCGTCGAATGCCTCAAGCTGCTCCTCGTGTTCCAATTCCAAGTACACATACCGCTGGGGCTAAGCTAGCTAGCTAGGGAGCATATGTTCCCCAATTCATGACCTTCATGAGCTGTTCCGCGGCCGTCTCCAACGGCATTGCGCCGCGCTTCCTCATCTGCGCCTGCGCGCGCGGGGTGCTCGCCCTCGGTTCCCACAGGAGTAGTAGGAGGGCGAGGCGCAGGCACGCGGCGGTCTTCGCTAAGACGAGGCGGAGGCGGCGGCGGCCCAGCGAGTGGCAGCGGCCGTGGTGGAGGACCTTCTTTGCTGACTGGAACGAGGACGAGGAGAGCCTGCCGGGTTCAGGGAGGACGACGAGCTGCTGGAGGCGATTGGGGCCGACGAGGAGCTGTCGGAGAACGACAAGTTCGACGAGTGGAGGCGGAAGGCCGAGGCGATTGTTGAGCTGCGCGAGGCCCAGCAGGATGCGATGAACGCCGAGGCGCGCTCGTGGGAGGATTGGACCAGTGGTGGCGGCGCGTCGGCGAATGGAGGTGGAGGTGGGGACTGGGGCGGGGAGGCCAGCTTGTTGGACGAGATAACTGATGATCCTGCGGAGATCGTGTGGGATAAGGGCGTTATTGAGGCTTTCAGAGATACCGTCGATGATGATTATGAGGACATGCTCTTCGAAGATCGAGTGTTTATGTATGCCTCCACAAACTCGGTGCGTTGCCTTCTTTTTTACTACTACCTTGTTTGAGTTATCATCATGTACTAGCATAATATACTACTGCCCACTGATAATGTAATGTAATCATGACATGCCACTAGTTACTACGTACTGCTCATCGTTAAGGCATGCTAAAGGAGTTCTTATCCTACAAAACACCATTAAGGCATGGTATAGAAGAAAGATGGGCTTATTTTAACCAATAATCTTCTTTGAGGATCCATTTGGATGAAAACTAAAAAGAAATGTTTGTATATTTATTAAGCATGAATCATATTACTATACTAAGAACTTTGGAACTTTGAGCTGACAAAAAGACTTTGTACTGTACAGGCCAAATTCCTAGCATTGTTGATTGTGGTTCCGTGGGTGGTAGATTTTGCAGTCCATCACTATGTAATGATGCCCTTCTTAGACAGGTAACTCATCTCACCCATTCCGTATGATCCCTTCTCGACATACCTGTTATTATGTAATGTTCCATGTAATACATCTGCATTTAGCATAAACACGACAAAAA
>JAHUYU010003033.1:0-20742 GCA_030439765.1 Tripidium arundinaceum | reverse complement strand
TCCACATGGTCTTATTGGTCCATCGATTCAGGGCTAGTTGGGGAGGCGTCAAACCCTCTACTCGCACTCCCCCGTCTTGACGGTCCGTTGTGTCCCGAGCCTCTAGTCTGCCCTTCACTCTCGCAATCGGTCCTTCATAGCCAAGCCTCGCCTTGATCTTCTCCACCTAGCCATATCAGACTATGTCATGTCTCATATTCAATAAACTCCTTTATCTTCATTAGTTGAGCACTTGCATCACATGCACAAGCCATCTCTCCTATATGGCTTTCATGACTTGCTCAACCTAGTGTGTGTGTGGACTAAGTACCTGTTCATCACATTAGTCCACCTAAAGTTGTCACTCAATTACCAAAATCAAACCATGACTTTCACATGGGCGCTCTCTTGGAAAATTGGCAAGCCTCACACACATACTTGAGCTCAGTATTTCCACCCATATGCTTGATTTTATTTTTCATCATTTGAGTGTGAGATCAACATCTAATGCATTGCATTGAGTAGTTGTGGTAGAACCGCCTGATTTAGTCCACTCCCAAGAGTACTTGTCTTTCATTAGACACTAAGTAGCCAGGGGAGCACACTAAATCAGACAGTTCTGTCGAGCACACCCAACAGAAGAACTCAAAAATCCACATTTTTCATCAAAATCATAAATAAGTGAATAAAGCTTACAACATTCTTAACCATTTCATACATCACAAGGTTATAAAAATCGGAGTTATTACAATATCAGATTTATTACAACAGATTTTATACAACAGCGAAAAGAACAACTAAGGTGTAACATGAATAAGAGTTGATATATTACAGGTTTACATATTTTTTTATCTTGCAGCAGAAAATAAGTATATGATCAAAGTTGTAGCGGAAATAAATATTTATTCAGAGACATGTCTAAGCATTTAACATGGTAAACAATTATACAAAATATGATGGTAGAGTTATAAGACTTTTGTTTATAAAAACATTTGGTGAAAGTTATAAATAAAAACTACGATCGCAGCATAAAATAAATCCTCGCTAAGCCCACCAGGAGGTATCCATACACAATAATTAGCTCCAACCTCCACATGTTATCTGCAACAGGGGGGAATAAAACCCTGAGTACTCGAATGTACTCAGTAAGACTTACCCGACAGAAGAAAAATAAAATGACTCCAAAGATATGCAAGGCTTATCTGGTTTGCTGGTTTGTTAAACTTGCAGGAAGCATTATTAATAGTGCATCCTTATATTCAAAGTTTTAACAGTCATGATTAGTTCATTAGCTAACCATAGGTAAGCACCTTTACTACTTTCAAGCATGTGGTAAGCAATCAGAATCATTGTTTTCGATGTTTTTGACCGGCAGATATTTGGTTCATCAGGACCCTACTTGGTGCGAAAAGCAATTATAGTAGACACGGAGTTTATATTGGTTCGGGCCCTCGGGATCAAGTAAAAACCCTATGTCCAGTTGCTGCTTGTATATTATCTCGACGAGTACAGAGTATAACAAGGCGCATTGAGTACCCAGTGTAAAATTGGATGCCCTCTACTTACAAGACCCCTGCTATTTATGTCCGGGATAACTTGCTTTAGAAGACAAAACAGGCCTAAACCTATTAGGACTCTATCTCCTGTCTTTGGGCTTTCCTTCCTTAAATAGGCCCCCGTGTCCTGTTTGAAGTTTCTGAACTAAAATCGGTAGTCGGTAATCCTCGTAGTCAGGTACCCTGGTATTATGGCATCGACGGTAGCCCCCGAACTTATCTGCCACAAGGGCTTGTGTGTTCGCTTATCGGTCCTTTTACACTTCCTTGCGATTTTAGAATTCAAGGAATTCTTTAATGCTTGTTGAAGTCGAGAAGGCATGACTCTAAACAAACCGTAGTGGATGACAAGCTCTAAAAGATTTTAATGCCATACTCGGGTAGTGGTGTAATATGCCTTGGGATCTTTTGAGATCGGGCGTTTTGTAGTCATCGAGACTTACATAATTAAGTTTTGGCATTCGGGAATTTTGTGATCGAGCACCTTGATCGGGTGCTCACAATCTAGTCCTCTGGATTTAGAAAAATTTATCCTTGGAATTTCTCGTGATCGGGCACCTCGCAATCGGGTACTTTGCGACCGAGTATTTTTTGGTCGGGAGTTGGCTGTTAGCCCCCGAGCTCTTCTTCCAAGAATACTGACAATGTTCGTGATCTTGGTATTCGGAAGTTCAGACTTCAGGAGTTAAGAGTTTGATGTTTGGTAATTGGAATTATGGACCTCCGGCGACCAAACACTCTTCTTGTCCTAACTTTGACTTTCCCAAACATATATTGAGCTGTCATATCTGTTAGCAAGCATGTTGATATGTGGTGCGTTATATAAATGCTATGGTGACTGTCTACATTTTTCGCTAGCTATCTAGTATGCTTAAGTCATATTTGGGAATTTATAGCATTCGGGACTCGAGCGGTCCACCATACTATGTATTCTGCGTAGTAGACTTTGAACATTTAGAGTCCCTTAGAATTTTCAGAAAGAACACGCTCTGGATATTGTCATAGATTTGTGCTAGCAGATAGTCATGTCAGCGTCGAGGCCCGAACATGTGTTCGGGTGGATGAACGATAGAGCCCTCGATTGTAAATTCGGGTCGATGATGGAGCTTCTAAATATATCATGTTTCAAATCCTCATAACAAAATAATTAGTAACCAGCCCCCGATCACGCACTTGAGGGGTTATATAGAGAAAAAATTATTAAAAAAATAAGACAATAAAATTGCTTATTTGAATTTTTGGCGAGAATGAAAATTAATCAATATAACCAAACGAAGTGCCTTTAGTTTGTTCAGGCTATTTTGGTATGAGGATTTGAAACATGATATATTTAGAAGCTCCATCATCGACCCGAATTTACAATCGAGGGCTCTATCGTTCATCCACCCGAACACATGTTCGGGCCTCGACGCTGACATGACTATCTGCTAGCACAAATCTATGACAATATCCAGAGCGTGTTCTTTCTGAAAATTCTAAGGGACTCTAAATGTTCAAAGTCTACTACGCAGAATACATAGTATGGTGGACCGCTCGAGTCCCGAATGCTATAAATTCCCAAATATGACTTAAGCATACTAGATAGCTAGCGAAAAATGTAGACAGTCACCATAGCATTTATATAACGCACCACATATCAACATGCTTGCTAACAGATATGACAGCTCAATATATGTTTGGGAAAGTCAAAGTTAGGACAAGAAGAGTGTTTGGTCGCCGGAGGTCCATAATTCCAATTACCAAACATCAAACTCTTAACTCCTGAAGTCTGAACTTCCGAATACCAAGATCACGAACATTGTCAGTATTCTTGGAAGAAGAGCTCGGGGGCTAACAGCCAACTCCCGACCAAAAAATACTCGGTCGCAAAGTACCCGATTGCGAGGTGCCCGATCACGAGAAATTCCAAGGATAAATTTTTCTAAATCCAGAGGACTAGATTGTGAGCACCCGATCAAGGTGCTCGATCACAAAATTCCCGAATGCCAAAACTTAATTATGTAAGTCTCGATGACTACAAAACGCCCGATCTCAAAAGATCCCAAGGCATATTACACCACTACCCGAGTATGGCATTAAAATCTTTTAGAGCTTGTCATCCACTACGGTTTGTTTAGAGTCATGCCTTCTCGACTTCAACAAGCATTAAAGAATTCCTTGAATTCTAAAATCGCAAGGAAGTGTAAAAGGACCGATAAGCGAACACACAAGCCCTTGTGGCAGATAAGTTCGGGGGCTACCGTCGATGCCATAATACCAGGGTACCTGACTACGAGGATTACCGACTACCGATTTTAGTTCAGAAACTTCAAACAGGACACGGGGGCCTATTTAAGGAAGGAAAGCCCAAAGACAGGAGATAGAGTCCTAATAGGTTTAGGCCTGTTTTGTCTTCTAAAGCAAGTTATCCCGGACATAAATAGCAGGGGGTCTTGTAAGTAGAGGGCATCCAATTTTACACTGGGTACTCAATGCGCCTTGTTATACTCTGTACTCGTCGAGATAATATACAAGCAGCAACTGGACATAGGGTTTTTACTTGATCCCGAGGGCCCGAACCAATATAAACTCCGTGTCTACTATAATTGCTTTTCGCACCAAGTAGGGTCCTGATGAACCAAATATCTGCCGGTCAAAAACATCGAAAACAATGATTCTGATTGCTTACCACATGCTTGAAAGTAGTAAAGGTGCTTACCTATGGTTAGCTAATGAACTAATCATGACTGTTAAAACTTTGAATATAAGGATGCACTATTAATAATGCTTCCTGCAAGTTTAACAAACCAGCAAACCAGATAAGCCTTGCATATCTTTGGAGTCATTTTATTTTTCTTCTGTCGGGTAAGTCTTACTGAGTACATTCGAGTACTCAGGGTTTTATTCCCCCCTGTTGCAGATAACATGTGGAGGTTGGAGCTAATTATTGTGTATGGATACCTCCTGGTGGGCTTAGCGAGGATTTATTTTATGCTGCGATCGTAGTTTTATTTATAACTTTCACCAAATGTTTTTATAAACAAAAGTCTTATAACTCTACCATCATATTTTGTATAATTGTTTACCATGTTAAATGCTTAGACATGTCTCTGAATAAATATTTATTTCCGCTACAACTTTGATCATATACTTATTTTCTGCTGCAAGATAAAAAAATATGTAAACCTGTAATATATCAACTCTTATTCATGTTACACCTTAGTTGTTCTTTTCGCTGTTGTATAAAATCTGTTGTAATAAATCTGATATTGTAATAACTCCGATTTTTATACCTTGTGATGTATGAAATGGTTAAGAATGTTGTAAGCTTTATTCACTTATTTATGATTTTGATGAAAAATGTGGATTTTTGAGTTCTTCTGTTGGGTGTGCTCGACAGAACTGTCTGATTTAGTGTGCTCCCCTGGCTACTTAGTGTCTAATGAAAGACAAGTACTCTTGGGAGTGGACTAAATCAGGCGGTTCTACCACAACTACTCAATGCAATGCATTAGATGTTGATCTCACACTCAAATGATGAAAAATAAAATCAAGCATATGGGTGGAAATACTGAGCTCAAGTATGTGTGTGAGGCTTGCCAATTTTCCAAGAGAGCGCCCATGTGAAAGTCATGGTTTGATTTTGGTAATTGAGTGACAACTTTAGGTGGACTAATGTGATGAACAGGTACTTAGTCCACACACACACTAGGTTGAGCAAGTCATGAAAGCCATATAGGAGAGATGGCTTGTGCATGTGATGCAAGTGCTCAACTAATGAAGATAAAGGAGTTTATTGAATATGAGACATGACATAGTCTGATATGGCTAGGTGGAGAAGATCAAGGCGAGGCTTGGCTATGAAGGACCGATTGCGAGAGTGAAGGGCAGACTAGAGGCTCGGGACACAACGGACCGTCAAGACGGGGGAGTGCGAGTAGAGGGTTTGACGCCGATGGACCGAGGCAACGGTGAAGAGCAAGCAAAGCTGCAATCGATGGACCAATAAGACCATGTGAAGCTATGAAGTGGATCGTATCATTCATTTTGGAGATGCTCGTAGTAGGGGGGAGTGGTAGAGGGAGAGAGGCTAAGTAGGGCCTGGCACCCCCAAGGTTCTAGTGCCCCTACAGTGCTCCCCCTTAATTACTTAGTTAATTTTTAACTTGTTAGTTAATGATGCTAATTAGAGTTTAATTGTTTGTTCTTTCTTTCTAATAGTCTCTAAACCCATCTATATAATGTAGGATTAGTCTTTCTATTATCTTTCTCATTTATTTTATTCTTTGTATGGTATAATTCTAATTGGCTAGTTAACAAATGTAATTAGTGCTTTGCTTGTTTGTTCTTTCTTCGTATTGATCTCTAACGACATCTATATTATTTAAATGCATCCCTATATCTAAATCCTAGTACGCCCCTACATAGGGATAGGATGTGTTGAGTTCGTACGCACATGTATAGAGTGTCTGCGTCTATAAGGTACTTAGTCCACACACACACTAGGTTGAGCAAGTCATGAAAGCCATATAGGAGAGATGGCTTGTGCATGTGATGCAAGTGCTCAACTAATGAAGATAAAGGAGTTTATTGAATATGAGACATGACATAGTCTGATATGGCTAGGTGGAGAAGATCAAGGCGAGGCTTGGCTATGAAGGACCGATTGCGAGAGTGAAGGGCAGACTAGAGGCTCGGGACACAACGGACCGTCAAGACGGGGGAGTGCGAGTAGAGGGTTTGACGCCGATGGACCGAGGCAACGGTGAAGAGCAAGCAAAGCTGCAATCGATGGACCAATAAGACCATGTGAAGCTATGAAGTGGATCGTATCATTCATTTTGGAGATGCTCGTTGTCACCACAAGGAATTTTGTGGTGTAACTGGGGCAAAAATGACTTCGCTGTTCTTGCCACCTATTTGCTAGTACAAATCATGAAATCATGCCTAGCTGATTGCATATCAACAGACCATCGTCTCATCACTATCAACAGTTTTTTTAATCATACCTTATAGACGCAGACACTCTATACATGTGCGTACGAACTCAACACATCCTATCCCTATGTAGGGGCGTACTAGGATTTAGATATAGGGATGCATTTAAATAATATAGATGTCGTTAGAGATCAATACGAAGAAAGAACAAACAAGCAAAGCACTAATTACATTTGTTAACTAGCCAATTAGAATTATACCATACAAAGAATAAAATAAATGAGAAAGATAATAGAAAGACTAATCCTACATTATATAGATGGGTTTAGAGACTATTAGAAAGAAAGAACAAACAATTAAACTCTAATTAGCATCATTAACTAACAAGTTAAAAATTAACTAAGTAATTAAGGGGGAGCACTGTAGGGGCACTAGAACCTTGGGGGTGCCAGCCCTACTTAGCCTCTCTCCCTCTACCACTCCCCCCTACTACGAGCATCTCCAAAATGAATGATACGATCCACTTCATAGCTTCACATGGTCTTATTGGTCCATCGATTGCAGCTTTGCTTGCTCTTCACCGTTGCCTCGGTCCATCGGCGTCAAACCCTCTACTCGCACTCCCCCGTCTTGACGGTCCGTTGTGTCCCGAGCCTCTAGTCTGCCCTTCACTCTCGCAATCGGTCCTTCATAGCCAAGCCTCGCCTTGATCTTCTCCACCTAGCCATATCAGACTATGTCATGTCTCATATTCAATAAACTCCTTTATCTTCATTAGTTGAGCACTTGCATCACATGCACAAGCCATCTCTCCTATATGGCTTTCATGACTTGCTCAACCTAGTGTGTGTGTGGACTAAGTACCTGTTCATCACATTAGTCCACCTAAAGTTGTCACTCAATTACCAAAATCAAACCATGACTTTCACATGGGCGCTCTCTTGGAAAATTGGCAAGCCTCACACACATACTTGAGCTCAGTATTTCCACCCATATGCTTGATTTTATTTTCATCATTTGAGTGTGAGATCAACATCTAATGCATTGCATTGAGTAGTTGTGGTAGAACCGCCTGATTTAGTCCACTCCCAAGAGTACTTGTCTTTCATTAGACACTAAGTAGCCAGGGGAGCACACTAAATCAGACAGTTCTGTCGAGCACACCCAACAGAAGAACTCAAAAATCCACATTTTTCATCAAAATCATAATAAGT
Organism: Tripidium arundinaceum; assembly: GCA_030439765.1. NCBI lineage: Eukaryota > Viridiplantae > Streptophyta > Magnoliopsida > Poales > Poaceae > Tripidium > Tripidium arundinaceum. The sequence goes on along the minus strand of JAHUYU010003033.1, from coordinate 13,076 downwards.
GAATAAAGCTTACAACATTCTTAACCATTTCATACATCACAAGGTTATAAAAATCGGAGTTATTACAATATCAGATTTATTACAACAGATTTTATACAACAGCGAAAAGAACAACTAAGGTGTAACATGAATAAGAGTTGATATATTACAGGTTTACATATTTTTTTATCTTGCAGCAGAAAATAAGTATATGATCAAAGTTGTAGCGGAAATAAATATTTATTCAGAGACATGTCTAAGCATTTAACATGGTAAACAATTATACAAAATATGATGGTAGAGTTATAAGACTTTTGTTTATAAAAACATTTGGTGAAAGTTATAAATAAAACTACGATCGCAGCATAAAATAAATCCTCGCTAAGCCCACCAGGAGGTATCCATACACAATAATTAGCTCCAACCTCCACATGTTATCTGCAACAGGGGGGAATAAAACCCTGAGTACTCGAATGTACTCAGTAAGACTTACCCGACAGAAGAAAAATAAAATGACTCCAAAGATATGCAAGGCTTATCTGGTTTGCTGGTTTGTTAAACTTGCAGGAAGCATTATTAATAGTGCATCCTTATATTCAAAGTTTTAACAGTCATGATTAGTTCATTAGCTAACCATAGGTAAGCACCTTTACTACTTTCAAGCATGTGGTAAGCAATCAGAATCATTGTTTTCGATGTTTTTGACCGGCAGATATTTGGTTCATCAGGACCCTACTTGGTGCGAAAAGCAATTATAGTAGACACGGAGTTTATATTGGTTCGGGCCCTCGGGATCAAGTAAAAACCCTATGTCCAGTTGCTGCTTGTATATTATCTCGACGAGTACAGAGTATAACAAGGCGCATTGAGTACCCAGTGTAAAATTGGATGCCCTCTACTTACAAGACCCCCTGCTATTTATGTCCGGGATAACTTGCTTTAGAAGACAAAACAGGCCTAAACCTATTAGGACTCTATCTCCTGTCTTTGGGCTTTCCTTCCTTAAATAGGCCCCCGTGTCCTGTTTGAAGTTTCTGAACTAAAATCGGTAGTCGGTAATCCTCGTAGTCAGGTACCCTGGTATTATGGCATCGACGGTAGCCCCCGAACTTATCTGCCACAAGGGCTTGTGTGTTCGCTTATCGGTCCTTTTACACTTCCTTGCGATTTTAGAATTCAAGGAATTCTTTAATGCTTGTTGAAGTCGAGAAGGCATGACTCTAAACAAACCGTAGTGGATGACAAGCTCTAAAAGATTTTAATGCCATACTCGGGTAGTGGTGTAATATGCCTTGGGATCTTTTGAGATCGGGCGTTTTGTAGTCATCGAGACTTACATAATTAAGTTTGGCATTCGGGAATTTTGTGATCGAGCACCTTGATCGGGTGCTCACAATCTAGTCCTCTGGATTTAGAAAAATTTATCCTTGGAATTTCTCGTGATCGGGCACCTCGCAATCGGGTACTTTGCGACCGAGTATTTTTTGGTCGGGAGTTGGCTGTTAGCCCCCGAGCTCTTCTTCCAAGAATACTGACAATGTTCGTGATCTTGGTATTCGGAAGTTCAGACTTCAGGAGTTAAGAGTTTGATGTTTGGTAATTGGAATTATGGACCTCCGGCGACCAAACACTCTTCTTGTCCTAACTTTGACTTTCCCAAACATATATTGAGCTGTCATATCTGTTAGCAAGCATGTTGATATGTGGTGCGTTATATAAATGCTATGGTGACTGTCTACATTTTTCGCTAGCTATCTAGTATGCTTAAGTCATATTTGGGAATTTATAGCATTCGGGACTCGAGCGGTCCACCATACTATGTATTCTGCGTAGTAGACTTTGAACATTTAGAGTCCCTTAGAATTTTCAGAAAGAACACGCTCTGGATATTGTCATAGATTTGTGCTAGCAGATAGTCATGTCAGCGTCGAGGCCCGAACATGTGTTCGGGTGGATGAACGATAGAGCCCTCGATTGTAAATTCGGGTCGATGATGGAGCTTCTAAATATATCATGTTTCAAATCCTCATACCAAAATAGCCTGAACAAACTAAAGGCACTTCGTTTGGTTATATTGATTAATTTTCATTCTCGCCAAAAATTCAAATAAGCAATTTTATTGTCTTATTTTTTTAATAATTTTTTCTCTATATAACCCCTCAAGTGCGTGATCGGGGGCTGGTTACTAATTATTTTGTTATGAGGATTTGAAACATGATATATTTAGAAGCTCCATCATCGACCCGAATTTACAATCGAGGGCTCTATCGTTCATCCACCCGAACACATGTTCGGGCCTCGACGCTGACATGACTATCTGCTAGCACAAATCTATGACAATATCCAGAGCGTGTTCTTTCTGAAAATTCTAAGGGACTCTAAATGTTCAAAGTCTACTACGCAGAATACATAGTATGGTGGACCGCTCGAGTCCCGAATGCTATAAATTCCCAAATATGACTTAAGCATACTAGATAGCTAGCGAAAAATGTAGACAGTCACCATAGCATTTATATAACGCACCACATATCAACATGCTTGCTAACAGATATGACAGCTCAATATATGTTTGGGAAAGTCAAAGTTAGGACAAGAAGAGTGTTTGGTCGCCGGAGGTCCATAATTCCAATTACCAAACATCAAACTCTTAACTCCTGAAGTCTGAACTTCCGAATACCAAGATCACGAACATTGTCAGTATTCTTGGAAGAAGAGCTCGGGGGCTAACAGCCAACTCCCGACCAAAAAATACTCGGTCGCAAAGTACCCGATTGCGAGGTGCCCGATCACGAGAAATTCCAAGGATAAATTTTTCTAAATCCAGAGGACTAGATTGTGAGCACCCGATCAAGGTGCTCGATCACAAAATTCCCGAATGCCAAAACTTAATTATGTAAGTCTCGATGACTACAAAACGCCCGATCTCAAAAGATCCCAAGGCATATTACACCACTACCCGAGTATGGCATTAAAATCTTTTAGAGCTTGTCATCCACTACGGTTTGTTTAGAGTCATGCCTTCTCGACTTCAACAAGCATTAAAGAATTCCTTGAATTCTAAAATCGCAAGGAAGTGTAAAAGGACCGATAAGCGAACACACAAGCCCTTGTGGCAGATAAGTTCGGGGGCTACCGTCGATGCCATAATACCAGGGTACCTGACTACGAGGATTACCGACTACCGATTTTAGTTCAGAAACTTCAAACAGGACACGGGGGCCTATTTAAGGAAGGAAAGCCCAAAGACAGGAGATAGAGTCCTAATAGGTTTAGGCCTGTTTTGTCTTCTAAAGCAAGTTATCCCGGACATAAATAGCAGGGGGTCTTGTAAGTAGAGGGCATCCAATTTTACACTGGGTACTCAATGCGCCTTGTTATACTCTGTACTCGTCGAGATAATATACAAGCAGCAACTGGACATAGGGTTTTTACTTGATCCCGAGGGCCCGAACCAATATAAACTCCGTGTCTACTATAATTGCTTTTCGCACCAAGTAGGGTCCTGATGAACCAAATATCTGCCGGTCAAAAACATCGAAAACAATGATTCTGATTGCTTACCACATGCTTGAAAGTAGTAAAGGTGCTTACCTATGGTTAGCTAATGAACTAATCATGACTGTTAAAACTTTGAATATAAGGATGCACTATTAATAATGCTTCCTGCAAGTTTAACAAACCAGCAAACCAGATAAGCCTTGCATATCTTTGGAGTCATTTTATTTTTCTTCTGTCGGGTAAGTCTTACTGAGTACATTCGAGTACTCAGGGTTTTATTCCCCCCTGTTGCAGATAACATGTGGAGGTTGGAGCTAATTATTGTGTATGGATACCTCCTGGTGGGCTTAGCGAGGATTTATTTTATGCTGCGATCGTAGTTTTATTTATAACTTTCACCAAATGTTTTTATAAACAAAAGTCTTATAACTCTACCATCATATTTTGTATAATTGTTTACCATGTTAAATGCTTAGACATGTCTCTGAATAAATATTTATTTCCGCTACAACTTTGATCATATACTTATTTTCTGCTGCAAGATAAAAAAATATGTAAACCTGTAATATATCAACTCTTATTCATGTTACACCTTAGTTGTTCTTTTCGCTGTTGTATAAAATCTGTTGTAATAAATCTGATATTGTAATAACTCCGATTTTTATAACCTTGTGATGTATGAAATGGTTAAGAATGTTGTAAGCTTTATTCACTTATTTATGATTTTGATGAAAAATGTGGATTTTTGAGTTCTTCTGTTGGGTGTGCTCGACAGAACTGTCTGATTTAGTGTGCTCCCCTGGCTACTTAGTGTCTAATGAAAGACAAGTACTCTTGGGAGTGGACTAAATCAGGCGGTTCTACCACAACTACTCAATGCAATGCATTAGATGTTGATCTCACACTCAAATGATGAAAAATAAAATCAAGCATATGGGTGGAAATACTGAGCTCAAGTATGTGTGTGAGGCTTGCCAATTTTCCAAGAGAGCGCCCATGTGAAAGTCATGGTTTGATTTTGGTAATTGAGTGACAACTTTAGGTGGACTAATGTGATGAACAGGTACTTAGTCCACACACACACTAGGTTGAGCAAGTCATGAAAGCCATATAGGAGAGATGGCTTGTGCATGTGATGCAAGTGCTCAACTAATGAAGATAAAGGAGTTTATTGAATATGAGACATGACATAGTCTGATATGGCTAGGTGGAGAAGATCAAGGCGAGGCTTGGCTATGAAGGACCGATTGCGAGAGTGAAGGGCAGACTAGAGGCTCGGGACACAACGGACCGTCAAGACGGGGGAGTGCGAGTAGAGGGTTTGACGCCGATGGACCGAGGCAACGGTGAAGAGCAAGCAAAGCTGCAATCGATGGACCAATAAGACCATGTGAAGCTATGAAGTGGATCGTATCATTCATTTTGGAGATGCTCGTAGTAGGGGGCAGTGGTAGAGGGAGAGAGGCTAAGTAGGGCCTGGCACCCCCAAGGTTCTAGTGCCCCTACAGTGCTCCCCCTTAATTACTTAGTTAATTTTTAACTTGTTAGTTAATGATGCTAATTAGAGTTTAATTGTTTGTTCTTTCTTTCTAATAGTCTCTAAACCCATCTATATAATGTAGGATTAGTCTTTCTATTATCTTTCTCATTTATTTTATTCTTTGTATGGTATAATTCTAATTGGCTAGTTAACAAATGTAATTAGTGCTTTGCTTGTTTGTTCTTTCTTCGTATTGATCTCTAACGACATCTATATTATTTAAATGCATCCCTATATCTAAATCCTAGTACGCCCCTACATAGGGATAGGATGTGTTGAGTTCGTACGCACATGTATAGAGTGTCTGCGTCTATAAGGTATGATTAAAAAAACTGTTGATAGTGATGAGACGATGGTCTGTTGATATGCAATCAGCTAGGCATGATTTCATGATTTGTACTAGCAAATAGGTGGCAAGAACAGCGAAGTCATTTTTGCCCCAGTTACACCACAAAATTCCTTGTGGTGACAACGTGGCATTCTGCAGTAATCCTACGAAATAATCATCCAAGCAACAATATTTTTCCACAATTGAAATAGAGAAAATACTGAATACAACTTAATCGAAATAATACATTATCAGGGGCCCGGGCATGTCCATAAGAATACGAATACTATTAGTACAAAATAGCAAGCCTCGAAAACCATCACAAAAAGGAATCTAATTTCAGCTAGGATACAACTGACAACACACTTAAATAGGACCATATGTTGTGACCAATATATGGTCGAACTTAGCTACTCTGATATGAGGTCTCGACATTAAAAACACAAATTGCTTCACTCTTGGCCACATCCAACTGCAGAAGACGTGGAAATTTTCGACTTTGAAGAAATCAGAGGGTAGGGTTCACAAAGGTAGCGTCCAATCTGCATGTCTCAAGGTACAGAACTTCTCCCGTCCAAATCCGTCAACTACATGAACAACTCGTACAGAACTTCTCCCGTCCAAATCCGTCAACTACATGAACAACTCTACCTCGAGACATGTAGATTGGGCGCTACCTTTGCGAACCCTACCCTCTGATTTCTTCAGAGTCGAAAATTCCATGTCTTCTGCAGTTGTCTCAGTACCCTTGATGCTCGTAAGCACCATTTGCAGCCTCAAGAGATGAAGCAGCGGCCTCGTCCAGAAACCATACCAACTTCCCACCAGTTGGTTGAACCATTCTAGCCGGTATTGTTTTAGCGTCTGGGCCTTCTTGACAGTCAGAAATGGAAAAAGACACAGCGTTTGCCCTGTCTTCTCCGGTGGCAACTATGGCGATGTTTGATGCCGAGTTTATTACAGGAAGGGTGAAGGTAATCCTCTCAGGTGGAGGCTCTGGAGAGTCAGTGATGTAGGTGACCCAGTCGTCTTTCAGCTCAAGCACTGGATGGTTGGGGAACAATGAGGCTACATGCCCGTCAGGACCAATGTTCAGAAGAATGAGGTCAAATTGGGGGCAGTCGTTGCTCTCTGAGACTCCAACTGTCCGAACCTTGACCAGCTGCCGGATCACGAATTCATAGTCAGTTGCTGCCTCTTCCACCGTTGCATTGTCGTTGATGGAGTAGACATGACCATCAAGAATAGGCACCTAGCAGTCATTCAGATGTAACTCATGGTTATTGGTTTACCCAATGGAGATGCTTGGGAATGTGAGGTAATAAACAAAATAAAAGATATACATAGTAGAGGCAAATGCAGTTAGAAAGGTGGATCTTGTATATCTTACAATTACTTCAACATGACAATAGAGATGTTCAGTGAAGCATCACTACTTGTTTATACACCCACATTTAGCATCCTTCATTGACTGTAAGGAAGTGTCCACTTAATAAGGCCTAAATATGCATATGAACTCATGTGCCTATTTTAAACAATCATTATCCAGCGACTATGAGTGGCAAAGTGTGATAGGATGAGGATGACAAGCAATTTTTCAGTTAAAATGGTAATCCAAAATTTAATGTAGGCTCCTTGAGTTCACTATCATGCTAGTTCTAGATGAGATCCACTGACAAACATCAATCCTATCCTGATAAAGTTTAGCCATATGGATAAGCTTTATATTTGATAACAATTGTTGGGCACAACATAACAATAGAAAGATGTGTCAAGAATTTTTTTGTGGGGGTCGAAAGATATGCGAAGATGCCATAAGCAGCTGCCAATCCAAGAGTAGTTGGAACAATAGTAGGTAGGTAGCCTTAATGTGGCTTAATTATTAAGAGCCTTAATGTGGCTTAATTATTAAGAAAAGGATTTTGCATGACCTGTACAAGTGACAGACTAGGCCCATCCTAAGTCAAACAACCCATAGGTCGGACAAAGAACAGCTTTCATGGTACACCAACAAATGAACATAATGAACAGGTGCGACCCAAATTTATCGCAAAAAAATAGGTAAGTAAAAAACTATATTTCAACTTACAGAGCATGGTAGCTATTTTTCCAAACAGATTGCACCAGATCAAAGCACAACGACTGACATCATTTTGGTGTTCTCCCAATGCATTTGATGCAACTAAAAATGGATTTTGTGAAAGATGAAAGAGAAGTGACTTGGTTCAGAAACATAGTCTGAGGACAAGGATATTAATATTTCATAGTAAAACTCAACAGGTATTATCCCCTAGCAGATTGAAATGTAAAAGACCAATTACTATTGCAGGAAATTTCCTGGTTACTACTGGCAACCACACAAAGTGCTAGACTGACCTTTTACAATGTTGCTTTCAGTTTAAACTTTATCTCAAATATTAGTGCTAGCTCTGTCTGTTAATTCTTGAGTATCCACATCCCTAGCACATACCAGTACCAACACAAATCAAATAAAATATATGTTTTTAGATCTAAAGAAACAGAAACATAAGCACTGTCTTTGAATGTCATATTGTGTGATTAATATCGTACTATTGTAACCTGCATTTTTCTATAAACTTGGTCAAAGTTGGAGAAGTTTGACTTATGACAAAGAGAACTATAATTTGGAATGTAGGGAGTATAAAATTTGACAACGTTTAATTCCAAAAATATTTTAGCTTGGTATTTCCGATTTTGGTGAGCAGAGTTTGTAAAATTTACTTTAAGATGATTTGGATGTCTATTAGTTGATAGTGAATGGTGTGATTTAAAAAAAATAGAAAAGGACTGTTTGCAATAGTGATTTTATTATGGAAAAATGCAGGTTACAATAGTACGATATTAATCACACAATATGACATTCAAAGACAGTGCTTATGTTTCTGTTTCTTTAGATCTAAAAACATATATTTTATTTGATTTGTGTTGGTACTGGTATGTGCTAGGGATGTGGATACTCAAGAATTAACAGACAGAGCTAGCACTAATATTTGAGATAAAGTTTAAACTGAAAGCAACATTGTAAAAGGTCAGTCTAGCACTTTGTGTGGTTGCCAGTAGTAACCAGGAAATTTCCTGCAATAGTAATTGGTCTTTTACATTTCAATCTGCTAGGGGATAATACCTGTTGAGTTTTACTATGAAATATTAATATCCTTGTCCTCAGACTATGTTTCTGAACCAAGTCACTTCTCTTTCATCTTTCACAAAATCCATTTTTAGTTGCATCAAATGCATTGGGAGAACACCAAAATGATGTCAGTCGTTGTGCTTTGATCTGGTGCAATCTGTTTGGAAAAATAGCTACCATGCTCTGTAAGTTGAAATATAGTTTTTTACTTACCTATTTTTTTGCGATAAATTTGGGTCGCACCTGTTCATTATGTTCATTTGTTGGTGTACCATGAAAGCTGTTCTTTGTCCGACCTATGGGTTGTTTGACTTAGGATGGGCCTAGTCTGTCACTTGTACAGGTCATGCAAAATCCTTTTCTTAATAATTAAGCCACATTAAGGCTCTTAATAATTAAGCCACATTAAGGCTACCTACCTACTATTGTTCCAACTACTCTTGGATTGGCAGCTGCTTATGGCATCTTCGCATATCTTTCGACCCCCACAAAAAAATTCTTGACACATCTTTCTATTGTTATGTTGTGCCCAACAATTGTTATCAAATATAAAGCTTATCCATATGGCTAAACTTTATCAGGATAGGATTGATGTTTGTCAGTGGATCTCATCTAGAACTAGCATGATAGTGAACTCAAGGAGCCTACATTAAATTTTGGATTACCATTTTAACTGAAAAATTGCTTGTCATCCTCATCCTATCACACTTTGCCACTCATAGTCGCTGGATAATGATTGTTTAAAATAGGCACATGAGTTCATATGCATATTTAGGCCTTATTAAGTGGACACTTCCTTACAGTCAATGAAGGATGCTAAATGTGGGTGTATAAACAAGTAGTGATGCTTCACTGAACATCTCTATTGTCATGTTGAAGTAATTGTAAGATATACAAGATCCACCTTTCTAACTGCATTTGCCTCTACTATGTATATCTTTTATTTTGTTTATTACCTCACATTCCCAAGCATCTCCATTGGGTAAACCAATAACCATGAGTTACATCTGAATGACTGCTAGGTGCCTATTCTTGATGGTCATGTCTACTCCATCAACGACAATGCAACGGTGGAAGAGGCAGCAACTGACTATGAATTCGTGATCCGGCAGCTGGTCAAGGTTCGGACAGTTGGAGTCTCAGAGAGCAACGACTGCCCCCAATTTGACCTCATTCTTCTGAACATTGGTCCTGACGGGCATGTAGCCTCATTGTTCCCCAACCATCCAGTGCTTGAGCTGAAAGACGACTGGGTCACCTACATCACTGACTCTCCAGAGCCTCCACCTGAGAGGATTACCTTCACCCTTCCTGTAATAAACTCGGCATCAAACATCGCCATAGTTGCCACCGGAGAAGACAGGGCAAACGCTGTGTCTTTTTCCATTTCTGACTGTCAAGAAGGCCCAGACGCTAAAACAATACCGGCTAGAATGGTTCAACCAACTGGTGGGAAGTTGGTATGGTTTCTGGACGAGGCCGCTGCTTCATCTCTTGAGGCTGCAAATGGTGCTTACGAGCATCAAGGGTACTGAGACAACTGCAGAAGACATGGAATTTTCGACTCTGAAGAAATCAGAGGGTAGGGTTCGCAAAGGTAGCGCCCAATCTACATGTCTCGAGGTAGAGTTGTTCATGTAGTTGACGGATTTGGACGGGAGAAGTTCTGTACGAGTTGTTCATGTAGTTGACGGATTTGGACGGGAGAAGTTCTGTACCTTGAGACATGCAGATTGGACGCTACCTTTGTGAACCCTACCCTCTGATTTCTTCAAAGTCGAAAATTTCCACGTCTTCTGCAGTTGGATGTGGCCAAGAGTGAAGCAATTTGTGTTTTTAATGTCGAGACCTCATATCAGAGTAGCTAAGTTCGACCATATATTGGTCACAACATATGGTCCTATTTAAGTGTGTTGTCAGTTGTATCCTAGCTGAAATTAGATTCCTTTTTGTGATGGTTTTCGAGGCTTGCTATTTTGTACTAATAGTATTCGTATTCTTATGGACATGCCCGGGCCCCTGATAATGTATTATTTCGATTAAGTTGTATTCAGTATTTTCTCTATTTCAATTGTGGAAAAATATTGTTGCTTGGATGATTATTTCGTAGGATTACTGCAGAATGCCACGTTGTCACCACAAGGAATTTTGTGGTGTAACTGGGGCAAAAATGACTTCGCTGTTCTTGCCACCTATTTGCTAGTACAAATCATGAAATCATGCCTAGCTGATTGCATATCAACAGACCATCGTCTCATCACTATCAACAGTTTTTTTAATCATACCTTATAGACGCAGACACTCTATACATGTGCGTACGAACTCAACACATCCTATCCCTATGTAGGGGCGTACTAGGATTTAGATATAGGGATGCATTTAAATAATATAGATGTCGTTAGAGATCAATACGAAGAAAGAACAAACAAGCAAAGCACTAATTACATTTGTTAACTAGCCAATTAGAATTATACCATACAAAGAATAAAATAAATGAGAAAGATAATAGAAAGACTAATCCTACATTATATAGATGGGTTTAGAGACTATTAGAAAGAAAGAACAAACAATTAAACTCTAATTAGCATCATTAACTAACAAGTTAAAAATTAACTAAGTAATTAAGGGGGAGCACTGTAGGGGCACTAGAACCTTGGGGGTGCCAGGCCCTACTTAGCCTCTCTCCCTCTACCACTGCCCCCTACTACGAGCATCTCCAAAATGAATGATACGATCCACTTCATAGCTTCACATGGTCTTATTGGTCCATCGATTGCAGCTTTGCTTGCTCTTCACCGTTGCCTCGGTCCATCGGCGTCAAACCCTCTACTCGCACTCCCCCGTCTTGACGGTCCGTTGTGTCCCGAGCCTCTAGTCTGCCCTTCACTCTCGCAATCGGTCCTTCATAGCCAAGCCTCGCCTTGATCTTCTCCACCTAGCCATATCAGACTATGTCATGTCTCATATTCAATAAACTCCTTTATCTTCATTAGTTGAGCACTTGCATCACATGCACAAGCCATCTCTCCTATATGGCTTTCATGACTTGCTCAACCTAGTGTGTGTGTGGACTAAGTACCTGTTCATCACATTAGTCCACCTAAAGTTGTCACTCAATTACCAAAATCAAACCATGACTTTCACATGGGCGCTCTCTTGGAAAATTGGCAAGCCTCACACACATACTTGAGCTCAGTATTTCCACCCATATGCTTGATTTTATTTTTCATCATTTGAGTGTGAGATCAACATCTAATGCATTGCATTGAGTAGTTGTGGTAGAACCGCCTGATTTAGTCCACTCCCAAGAGTACTTGTCTTTCATTAGACACTAAGTAGCCAGGGGAGCACACTAAATCAGACAGTTCTGTCGAGCACACCCAACAGAAGAACTCAAAAATCCACATTTTTCATCAAAATCATAAATAAGTGAATAAAGCTTACAACATTCTTAACCATTTCATACATCACAAGGTTATAAAAATCGGAGTTATTACAATATCAGATTTATTACAACAGATTTTATACAACAGCGAAAAGAACAACTAAGGTGTAACATGAATAAGAGTTGATATATTACAGGTTTACATATTTTTTTATCTTGCAGCAGAAAATAAGTATATGATCAAAGTTGTAGCGGAAATAAATATTTATTCAGAGACATGTCTAAGCATTTAACATGGTAAACAATTATACAAAATATGATGGTAGAGTTATAAGACTTTTGTTTATAAAAACATTTGGTGAAAGTTATAAATAAAACTACGATCGCAGCATAAAATAAATCCTCGCTAAGCCCACCAGGAGGTATCCATACACAATAATTAGCTCCAACCTCCACATGTTATCTGCAACAGGGGGGAATAAAACCCTGAGTACTCGAATGTACTCAGTAAGACTTACCCGACAGAAGAAAAATAAAATGACTCCAAAGATATGCAAGGCTTATCTGGTTTGCTGGTTTGTTAAACTTGCAGGAAGCATTATTAATAGTGCATCCTTATATTCAAAGTTTTAACAGTCATGATTAGTTCATTAGCTAACCATAGGTAAGCACCTTTACTACTTTCAAGCATGTGGTAAGCAATCAGAATCATTGTTTTCGATGTTTTTGACCGGCAGATATTTGGTTCATCAGGACCCTACTTGGTGCGAAAAGCAATTATAGTAGACACGGAGTTTATATTGGTTCGGGCCCTCGGGATCAAGTAAAAACCCTATGTCCAGTTGCTGCTTGTATATTATCTCGACGAGTACAGAGTATAACAAGGCGCATTGAGTACCCAGTGTAAAATTGGATGCCCTCTACTTACAAGACCCCCTGCTATTTATGTCCGGGATAACTTGCTTTAGAAGACAAAACAGGCCTAAACCTATTAGGACTCTATCTCCTGTCTTTGGGCTTTCCTTCCTTAAATAGGCCCCCGTGTCCTGTTTGAAGTTTCTGAACTAAAATCGGTAGTCGGTAATCCTCGTAGTCAGGTACCCTGGTATTATGGCATCGACGGTAGCCCCCGAACTTATCTGCCACAAGGGCTTGTGTGTTCGCTTATCGGTCCTTTTACACTTCCTTGCGATTT
>JAHUYU010002729.1:0-16649 GCA_030439765.1 Tripidium arundinaceum | reverse complement strand
CTGCATGCGACAACATGGCCCTTCCTCCCCACTCTATTCTTCCTCCTCCAGCTTCATTGTGCCAGTCGCCTGTTCTTTCATCGCCAATAGGATTGCATAATAAAAAAGATTAGTTTTTTTTAAAAAATTGAGATGAGTTAATATTAAAATTAAAATATAGATTAAAATGATTCAAAATAAAATAAATTGTCTTTGTCCTATGCATGCGAATGGATGCCTAGCCAAGTTGGTTAGGTGACTAAAGTAACGCAGTGCCACCGTGCATGAGTGAAGCAATTGTTACATTCTATCTTAAGTAGAAATGTCTAGCCCGGTGGCTCACTGAGGGTTGATTTTTTGTTGTTGTTTCCTATACTTGCAGAACAGTAAACAGCGGTTTTTTATAAGAGTAAAACACGATTTTGTGCATATCTTTTATTTATCCACGGACTCAGCCAAATCGCAAGCCAACCAAACATTTACAAAATTTCGGAAGTAATCGGTCCATACATGTGCCCCGATCTGGGGACACGAATTAAATCAGCAAGCACAAAATGAAAACTAAGCACAAAATCCAAAGCTGGACTCCATCATCTTCATATAACATCACAAGTTCACAACCAACAAGATCAAAGCTTCAAAATCAAACTGGACGCAAGCATGCAGTGGAGCACGGAGGTACAGAGCTCTCCTACTGTCTCGTCTTGGTTCCCCACTCTGTTGGGTATCTTACAGAGTTACAGTCGACCAGGGCCCCTCAGGGATCGCATGAGTACGCCCACCTCAGTCGATCAGTTGGTTATCTGAAGGAGAAGTTATTATGTCTGAAATAAGTATAGCTCGGATAGATGCCCCAGCTGCCAATATCTGTCCAGTCGGTGGTACTTCTAGCAGAGCGTTAGCCTGATGGCCAGTACTCTCAGCAACATTTGAGTAGGAGGGGAAGATGGTCAGATCGAAAACCTGGAATGTGACGAAGGGAAGCTTCTGGAAGTTCCATGGACCAGGCTGGGCAAGCTACATCCCTGTCAATCCTGCTTTTAACATTTTTAGAGCCTTCCTGTTTGTTGTCATATGACCATGGCAGTCCCGTATATCCCAAGTCATGGAGATTACAATCCGACAGGACCTCTCTAAAGCATCTCGTCTGTTTTTCACCTCTACGGGATGAGGAGAAATATTCATGTTGACACATTGTTTCATTGAAGTCACCGATCAGAAGCCACGGGCCATTTCCCATGGGTATTATTCTTCTCAACAAATCCCACATGAAGTGCCTATCTTGGACTCTAGCCTCACCATAAACAAAAGTACATCTCCATTTTATTGCTAGGAGAGGGAAGACAATGTTTACATTGATGAAGTGAGAGTCTAACTTTTTTAGCTCTACTTTTACATTGTCATCCCAGTACAAAGCGAGTCCACCACCCTTGCCCTTGCCATACTTCACTAGTACATTATTCAGCCCCAAACGGTAGCGAAGCCCTTTCACAAAAGGCTCTCTCTGTCTTGTTTTGGAGATGAACACCACACTTGGCCTCAGGGTCTGTACCAGACAGACCAGTTTCTGAACTGTTCGAGGGCAGTCGAGTCCCTAACAATTCCAGCTCAGGATACTCATGGCTCCTGACAGGCGCAGTCATTTGCGTCTGTCAGTTGACCGGCAGCCCCAGGGCCGGTAGCTTCCACCGCTTCATTCCTTCCTTCCTGGTCTTCACCTTCAGTGCTCTTATCTGCGGAGCTGGCTGTATCTCCCTGCATATTAGTTCATTTTTCTCCTATATAGGAGTATAAAATAACTACACATCCCAAAGTTTCAAGGAGTCAACTATTCTTTAAGTTCGATCAAATATATAATGGAGAACTAATATTTATATGATGTGTTAGTATGTATTGTTTTTTATAATGAGATATATTTTTCATGAAAATGTATTAGAATATGCAAATGTTGATAATATTTTCTATAAATCTACCTAAACTCCTCGAAAGTTGAGATGTGTAGTTATTTGAATTTTACAATGTTTCAAATTCAAAATGGGAATTCATAATTCCTCATGTCACAAAAAAAAGTTGTTTATGATGAGATTTGATTTGGCAGAATCTTAAATAATGTATGTATCTTTTAGTTTGGAGACATGTATGATACGCTATTTGCATCGAAAAATACTTGAAAAATACCACAAATTTAAAAGTCTTCAAGACTATGTTAGTCCGTTGTGATAATTATTTGTGACTGAAGGCAGTGCAATGCAATGTCATAACGGACTAAACACAAATGCTCGTCGATGTAATATGACTAACTTGTAGCCAAGAACATTGTTCTCATCTACTCGTTAAGTGCCAAAAAAGTGTTACCAACGAGTAGTTGTTTCATGTTCATCTGACTAACTTGTTTTATGTTCTCCTAATATTCTACAGCAACCCCAAGGTTTTCTCATGCAAACCAAAAAAATTCAAAGTCTTGTGACTATGTAGTTTGGGCTCATAGATGCGATGCCCCAAAAGACAACGATAACCTCATTGACCCCCTCCCTCCTTTCCCCTCTCTTCATTTCTTAGTTTTTGCTTCTAGTCATTTGCCTTTTATCCTTTACTCTAGACCCCGGTCATGTAAATTCCTTAACAAGATTTACTTGTTGTTTTATAAGCAATTGTGTTCTCCTCATGCACTACATCGTCTTCTCATTTGATGTTCTAGGATTTTCCAGACAAATTAGTGGAGGGGAGGGGAGAAATGCTCCTAATAAAGTTCAATCAACCTAACTAGATTGCCAACCAGGAAGCAGCGGAAAGCAAGCCCCCGCCCTGCAGCGGGAGGCTGTAGAGGTGGTGGCCAATGGAGTGGCCAACCTGATTGTGAAGGAAGGCAGCACCACGCATAGCGAGGTGCCAGCAAACAACGTCACAAATGCAAGCTTCATCATCTAGCACGCTGGTGCCCAAAGGCATCCAGAAGAAAGCAACCCCAAGTCCACATCAGGAAAATGGACAAGGTACAATGTCAAGAACCGGGAGGAACTCCAGGACAGGCTACCTTCCCCTACACCACCCCTGGAAGATGAATACAGGCTGAACGGCAAGAGGTTCAGAACACCCTCCTTATCTGATTGCTTTGGAGTAGAAGGCGTCAAGAGGCTGCTGGAGATGGAACTGTATGGGAGAGAGGAGGAGATCCCAAACCAATATGTCCTGAATGTAAACCTGAATGAAAGAAACGATGACTCCCATGTAACCTGTAATGTGCAGACTGGAACTAATATGCAGGGAGATACAGCCAGCTCCGCAGATAAGAGCACTGAAGGTGAAGACCAGGAAGGAAGGAATGAAGCGGTGGAAGCTACCGGCCCTGGGGCTGCCGGTCAACTGACAGACGCAAATGACTGCGCCTGTCAGGAGCCATGAGTATCCTGAGCTGGAATTGTTAGGGACTCGACTGCCCTCGAACAGTTCAGAAACTGGTCTGTCTGGTACAGACCCTGAGGCCAAGTGTGGTGTTTCATCTCCAAAACAAGACAGAGAGAGCCTTTTGTGAAAGGGCTTCGCTACCGTTTGGGGCTGAATAATGTACTAGTGAAGTATGGCAAGGGCAAGGGTGGTGGACTCGCTTTGTACTGGGATGACAATGTAAAAGTAGAGCTAAAAAAGTTAGACTCTCACTTCATCAATGTAAACATTGTCTTCCCTCTCCTAGCAATAAAATGGAGATGTACTTTTGTTTATGGTGAGGCTAGAGTCCAAGATAGGCACTTCATGTGGGATTTGTTGAGAAGAATAATACCCATGGGAAATGGCCCGTGGCTTCTGATCGGTGACTTCAATGAAACAATGTGTCAACATGAATATTTCTCCTCATCCCGTAGAGGTGAAAAACAGACGAGATGCTTTAGAGAGGTCCTGTCGGATTGTAATCTCCATGACTTGGGATATACGGGACTGCCATGGTCATATGACAACAAACAGGAAGGCTCTAAAAATGTTAAAAGCAGGATTGACAGGGATGTAGCTTGCCCAGCCTGGTCCATGGAACTTCCAGAAGCTTCCCTTCGTCACATTCCAGGTTTTCGATCTGACCATCTTCCCCTCCTACTCAAACTGTTCAAACCACAGGCACAGAGGAATTTTAAATAGTGCTACAGATATGAGGCGTTCTGAGAGAGAGAACCATCTCTAGATGACACCATAAAAGTAGCTTGGCAAAAAAAGGGAAGGAAATGAAGATCTTGGACAGATTGCATCAACGCTACAAGGGGTCATGTCTGACCTAAAAACCTGGAGCAAAAACACAATAGGGTCAGTTCCAAAGAAATTGGGCATTTATAGAAAAAGACTAGAAGTCCTGGCAACAAAGAATGACACCAATAGTCACAAAGAAAGGAAAAAGCTCCTAGCTGAGATGGAGGAACTGCTGCACAAAGAAGAAATTCTATGGCGCCAACGCTCCAGAGCCCTATGGCTAAAGGAAGGAGATAGAAACACTAGTTTCTTCCACAGGAAGGCCTCTGGAGAGCAAAGAAAAATAGGATTTCTAGCCTACAAGACAATAATGGCCGAATAGTGACAGATGAAGACCATATGGGAAAGTTGACAAGTGAGTTCTTCTCAAAACTGTACACAAAAGATGATTCAGTAAATCCTGTTCTAATTACAGAACACCTGCAAAAGAGAGTAAATGCAGACATGAACTTAAATCTATACAGAGATTTCTCCAACGAGAAAATAAGCGATGCCTTGTTCCAAATAGGACCTTTAAAAGCCCTAGGTCCTGATGGATTTCCAGCTAGATTTTTCCAAAGAAATTGGGACCTGCTGAAAGACGATGTGATCAAAGGAGTTAAACAGTTCTTCTCTTCTTCTCATATGCCTGAAGGAGTGAACGATACAGTAATTATGCTAATCCCAAAAAACAAAGAAGCAAAGGAGCTCAAAGACTACAGACCTATCAGGTTGTGCAACGTCATATACAAGGTGGTGTCAAAATGTTTGGCTAACAGACTCTATCCCACCTTGAATGAAATTATTGCACCAACCCAAAGTGCCTTCATCCCAGGCCACATGATCACAGACAATGCTATCATAGCCTTTGAATGCATCCACGCCATCCAAAACTACAATGGCAGAAGAGGGGAATTTTGTGCCTACAAATTGGACATGGCTAAAGCATACGACCGAGTGGACTGGACCTACATCGAGAAGGCTATGGTTTGAAAGGAAATGAATTTCATGGGTAATGGAATGTATAAAAACTGTCAAATTTTCAGTCCACCTCAATGGTCATCTCCTCGACTCTATCACCCCTTCTCGGGCCTGAGACAGGGAAATCCTTTCTCCCGGTATATTTTCTTGCTAGTTGCTGATGGTCTGTGTACTATCATAAACAAAGAAATTTCTACAGGTCAGTTAAAGGAGTTACACATTTCTAGGAATGCACCAGGGATCTCACACCTGCTGTTTGCCGATGACAGTCTACTTTTTGTTCATGCCAACGAAGAGCAAGCTCTAAAAGTGTGAGCACATATGAGAAGAGTACAAGGCAATTGATCAGCAAAAACAAATGCAGTGTCTCTTTGGACGAAATTGCTCTGACAGTAATATAGAAATTATCAATTCCTGCTGGGAAACACAAAACAGAAGGACGGAGGAAAAATATCTGGGTCTTCCAGTTCCTGAAGGGAGAATGGTTAAAGGGAAATTTCGAAGTGTAAAGGAGAGTTTCAACAAGCATGTAAATGACTAGTCAGAGAAATACCTTTCAAGCGAAATCCTTGTTAAATCTGTTCTACAAAGCCTTCCTACTTATGCTATGAGCGCCTTTAAATTTTCTGCAGGTCTTTGTGAAGAACTTGAACAAATGATAAGAAATTTTTGGTGGGGAGATGAACACAAAAGAAGGAAAATCCATTGGCCCGCTCGGGATAAGCTCACCAAACCAAAGCTGAGAGGTAGCATAGGCTCCCGGAACTTGGCCCTCTTCAACCAAGCTCTGCTCGCTAGGCAAGTGTGGCGTCTCTTACAGCAACCTGATAGCCTCTGCGCAAGATTGCTAAAGGCTAAATATTATCCTCATGGAAATCTGCTAGACACTAGCTTTCCAGCAAACTCCTCCCGAATGTGGAAAGGCATTGAGCATGGGCTTGACCTCTAAAAAAAGAACCATTTGGAGAGTAAATAATGGCCAAAACATCCGAATCTAGAGGGATAATTGGATACCTCGATCAAATTCACTGAAAATCTCCAGACCAGCAAAAGTCACCCGGATCCGCAGAGTGTCTGATTTGCTTCTAAATAATCCAAGACACTGGAATGAACCACTCATCAAGCAAATTTTCTTTCATCATGAAGCCAAAGAAATTCTCAGCATCAGGATTCCAGACACTGAAGATATGGATATCCTTGCCTGGCACTTTGAGAAAAATGGCATATTCTCTGTTAGAAGTGCACATGAACTTGCGATGGAGTTAAATTCAAATGACTGCAGTACAAGCTCATCTGCTGATAGGAGGAATTTTGAGGCAATACGGGCAACCCCTGTGCCCCAGAAAATAAAAGTTTTCACCTGAAAGTTGGCCATGAATGGCCTGGCTGTGCAAACAAACAGGCTGAAACGTCACCTAATCCCGGATGCCACTTGCTCCATCTGCGGCCTGGAACTAGAAAATGTTCACCATGCTATGGTCCGATGCACGAAAGTTGTTGCTCTACGACATGCACTATGCCAAGTTTGGGACCTCCCTGAGGAGACTCTGTTTAATTACATAGGACCGGGATGGATGCTAGTCCTTCTAAATACTGTCAACAAAGAGGCATCCGGGATTAGGTGACGTTTCAGCCTGTTTGTTTGCACAGCCAGGCCATTCATGGCCAACTTTCAGGTGAAAACTTTTATTTTCTGGGGCACAGGGGTTGCCCGTATTGCCTCAAAATTCCTCCTATCAGCAGATGAGCTTGTACTGCAGTCATTTGAATTTAACTCCATCGCAAGTTCATGTGCACTTCTAACAGAGAATATGCCATTTTTCTCAAAGTGCCAGGCAAGGATATCCATATCTTCAGTGTCTGGAATCCTGATGCTGAGAATTTCTTTGGCTTCATGATGAAAGAAAATTTGCTTGATGAGTGGTTCATTCCAGTGTCTTGGATTATTTAGAAGCAAATCAGACACTCTGCGGATCCGGGTGACTTTTGCTGGTCTGGAGATTTTCAGTGAATTTGATCGAGGTATCCAATTATCCCTCTAGATTCGGATGTTTTGGCCATTATTTACTCTCCAAATGGTTCTTTTTTTAGAGGTCAAGCCCATGCTCAATGCCTTTCCACATTCGGGAGGAGTTTGCTGGAAAGCTAGTGTCTAGCAGATTTCCATGAGGATAATATTTAGCCTTTAGCAATCTTGCGCAGAGGCTATCAGGTTGCTGTAAGAGACGCCACACTTGCCTAGCGAGCAGAGCTTGGTTGAAGAGGGCCAAGTTCCGGGAGCCTATGCTACCTCTCAGCTTTGGTTTGGTGAGCTTATCCCGAGCGGGCCAATGGATTTTCCTTCTTTTGTGTTCATCTCCCCACCAAAAATTTCTTATCATTTGTTCAAGTTCTTCACAAAGACCTGCAGAAAATTTAAAGGCGCTCATAGCATAAGTAGGAAGGCTTTGTAGAACAGATTTAACAAGGATTTCGCTTGAAAGGTATTTCTCTGACTAGTCATTTACATGCTTGTTGAAACTCTCCTTTACACTTCGAAATTTCCCTTTAACCATTCTCCCTTCAGGAACTGGAAGACCCAGATATTTTTCCTCCGTCCTTCTGTTTTGTGTTTCCCAGCAGGAATTGATAATTTCTATATTACTGTCAGAGCAATTTCGTCCAAAGAGACACTGCATTTGTTTTTGCTGATCAATTGCCTTGTACTCTTCTCATATGTGCTCACACTTTTAGAGCTTGCTCTTCGTTGGCATGAACAAAAAGTAGACTGTCATCGGCAAACAGCAGGTGTGAGATCCCTGGTGCATTCCTAGAAATGTGTAACTCCTTTAACTGACCTGTAGAAATTTCTTTGTTTATGATAGTACACAGACCATCAGCAACTAGCAAGAAAATATACCGGGAGAAAGGATTTCCCTGTCTCAGGCCCGAGAAGGGGTGATAGAGTCGAGGAGATGACCATTGAGGTGGACTGAAAATTTGACAGTTTTTATACATTCCATTACCCATGAAATTCATTTCCTTTCAAACCATAGCCTTCTCGATGTAGGTCCAGTCCACTCGGTCGTATGCTTTAGCCATGTCCAATTTGTAGGCACAAAATTCCCCTCTTCTGCCATTGTAGTTTTGGATGGCGTGGATGCATTCAAAGGCTATGATAGCATTGTCTGTGATCATGTGGCCTGGGATGAAGGCACTTTGGGTTGGTGCAATAATTTCATTCAAGGTGGGATAGAGTCTGTTAGCCAAACATTTTGACACCACCTTGTATATGACGTTGCACAACCTGATAGGTCTGTAGTCTTTGAGCTCCTTTGCTTCTTTGTTTTTTGGGATTAGCATAATTACTGTATCGTTCACTCCTTCAGGCATATGAGAAGAAGAGAAGAACTGTTTAACTCCTTTGATCACATCGTCTTTCAGCAGGTCCCAATTTCTTTGGAAAAATCTAGCTGGAAATCCATCAGGACCTAGGGCTTTTAAAGGTCCTATTTGGAACAAGGCATCGCTTATTTTCTCGTTGGAGAAATCTCTGTATAGATTTAAGTTCATGTCTGCATTTACTCTCTTTTGCAGGTGTTCTGTAATTAGAACAGGATTTACTGAATCATCTTTTGTGTACAGTTTTGAGAAGAACTCACTTGTCAACTTTCCCATATGGTCTTCATCTGTCACTATTCGGCCATTATTGTCTTGTAGGCTAGAAATCCTATTTTTCTTTGCTCTCCAGAGGCCTTCCTGTGGAAGAAACTAGTGTTTCTATCTCCTTCCTTTAGCCATAGGGCTCTGGAGCGTTGGCGCCATAGAATTTCTTCTTTGTGCAGCAGTTCCTCCATCTCAGCTAGGAGCTTTTTCCTTTCTTTGTGACTATTGGTGTCATTCTTTGTTGCCAGGACTTCTAGTCTTTTTCTATAAATGCCCAATTTCTTTGGAACTGACCCTATTGTGTTTTTGCTCCAGGTTTTTAGGTCAGACATGACCCCTTGTAGCGTTGATGCAATCTGTCCAAGATCTTCATTTCCTTCCTTTTTTTGCCAAGCTACTTTTATGGTGTCATCTAGAGATGGTTCTCTCTCTCAGAACGCCTCATATCTGTAGCACTATTTAAAATTCCTCTGTGCCTGTGGTTTGAACAGTTTGAGTAGGAGGGGAAGATGGTCAGATCGAAAACCTGGAATGTGACGAAGGGAAGCTTCTGGAAGTTCCATGGACCAGGCTGGGCAAGCTACATCCCTGTCAATCCTGCTTTTAACATTTTTAGAGCCTTCCTGTTTGTTGTCATATGACCATGGCAGTCCCGTATATCCCAAGTCATGGAGATTACAATCCGACAGGACCTCTCTAAAGCATCTCGTCTGTTTTTCACCTCTACGGGATGAGGAGAAATATTCATGTTGACACATTGTTTCATTGAAGTCACCGATCAGAAGCCACGGGCCATTTCCCATGGGTATTATTCTTCTCAACAAATCCCACATGAAGTGCCTATCTTGGACTCTAGCCTCACCATAAACAAAAGTACATCTCCATTTTATTGCTAGGAGAGGGAAGACAATGTTTACATTGATGAAGTGAGAGTCTAACTTTTTTAGCTCTACTTTTACATTGTCATCCCAGTACAAAGCGAGTCCACCACCCTTGCCCTTGCCATACTTCACTAGTACATTATTCAGCCCCAAACGGTAGCGAAGCCCTTTCACAAAAGGCTCTCTCTGTCTTGTTTTGGAGATGAACACCACACTTGGCCTCAGGGTCTGTACCAGACAGACCAGTTTCTGAACTGTTCGAGGGCAGTCGAGTCCCTAACAATTCCAGCTCAGGATACTCATGGCTCCTGACAGGCGCAGTCATTTGCGTCTGTCAGTTGACCGGCAGCCCCAGGGCCGGTAGCTTCCACCGCTTCATTCCTTCCTTCCTGGTCTTCACCTTCAGTGCTCTTATCTGCGGAGCTGGCTGTATCTCCCTGCATATTAGTTCCAGTCTGCACATTACAGGTTACATGGGAGTCATCGTTTCTTTCATTCAGGTTTACATTCAGGACATATTGGTTTGGGATCTCCTCCTCTCTCCCATACAGTTCCATCTCCAGCAGCCTCTTGACGCCTTCTACTCCAAAGCAATCAGATAAGGAGGGTGTTCTGAACCTCTTGCCGTTCAGCCTGTATTCATCTTCCAGGGGTGGTGTAGGGGAAGGTAGCCTGTCCTGGAGTTCCTCCCGGTTCTTGACATTGTACCTTGTCCATTTTCCTGATGTGGACTTGGGGTTGCTTTCTTCTGGATGCCTTTGGGCACCAGCGTGCTAGATGATGAAGCTTGCATTTGTGACGTTGTTTGCTGGCACCTCGCTATGCGTGGTGCTGCCTTCCTTCACAATCAGGTTGGCCACTCCATTGGCCACCACCTCTACAGCCTCCCGCTGCAGGGCGGGGGCTTGCTTTCCGCTGCTTCCTGGTTGGCAATCTAGTTAGGTTGATTGAACTTTATTAGGAGCATTTCTCCCCTCCCCTCCACTAATTTGTCTGGAAAATCCTAGAACATCAAATGAGAAGACGATGTAGTGCATGAGGAGAACACAATTGCTTATAAAACAACAAGTAAATCTTGTTAAGGAATTTACATGACCGGGGTCTAGAGTAAAGGATAAAAGGCAAATGACTAGAAGCAAAAACTAAGAAATGAAGAGAGGGGAAAGGAGGGAGGGGGTCAATGAGGTTATCGTTGTCTTTTGGGGCATCGCATCTATGAGCCCAAACTACATAGTCACAAGACTTTGAATTTTTTTGGTTTGCATGAGAAAACCTTGGGGTTGCTGTAGAATATTAGGAGAACATAAAACAAGTTAGTCAGATGAACATGAAACAACTACTCGTTGGTAACACTTTTTTGGCACTTAACGAGTAGATGAGAACAATGTTCTTGGCTACAAGTTAGTCATATTACATCGACGAGCATTTGTGTTTAGTCCGTTATGACATTGCATTGCACTGCCTTCAGTCACAAATAATTATCACAACGGACTAACATAGTCTTGAAGACTTTTAAATTTGTGGTATTTTTCAAGTATTTTTCGATGCAAATAGCGTATCATACATGTCTCCAAACTAAAAGATACATACATTATTTAAGATTCTGCCAAATCAAATCTCATCATAAACAACTTTTTTTTGTGACATGAGGAATTATGAATTCCCATTTTGAATTTGAAACATTGTAAAATTCAAATAACTACACATCTCAACTTTCGAGGAGTTTAGGTAGATTTATAGAAAATATTATCAACATTTGCATATTCTAATACATTTTCATGAAAAATATATCTCATTATAAAAAACAATACATACTAACACATCATATAAATATTAGTTCTCCATTATATATTTGATCGAACTTAAAGAATAGTTGACTCCTTGAAACTTTGGGATGTGTAGTTATTTTATACTCCTATATAGGAGAAAAATGAACTAGGTAGCCCTAATGTAGAGTGGCCGGTTAGGCAACCAGTTTCGTCACGTCCATAATTCTACCACCTCTATCTATATTGAATTCTGAAACCCTAGGAAAGCAAAATTGCTGCAACAAACAACAAGATAAAAATCTCACCCACCATTGGACCCCCCAAGCACACGCCAAGAGTAAACAACTCGATTTCCATCCCCACCAGCACGGGACCCGGCGGTGGCGGTGTCCGGTGGCTTCACCACCACCCCCAGCACCAGCAAGCAGGTGCAGGCGAGGTGCGGCCCGGCCGAAGATTTGGCGCACGCACACTCACAGTCCAGTCTCCAGTAGTGGCTGCAGCACTGCCCGACGAGGAATTTTCACGCGCACGCCGCACCGCTCTCCCTTCCCCTCCTCCACCGCGCACGAGACGCGCTCGGAGTGGGCGAGTCCCAGCCCGTATAAATCGACGCCGCGAGGGGGGCGAGCCCCGGACCCATAATTTTAACCAGGGCCAGGCGC
Source organism: Tripidium arundinaceum (assembly GCA_030439765.1). Lineage (NCBI taxonomy): Eukaryota > Viridiplantae > Streptophyta > Magnoliopsida > Poales > Poaceae > Tripidium > Tripidium arundinaceum. The sequence continues at coordinate 4,517 of JAHUYU010002729.1, read as the reverse complement.
ACCGCACCGCGCCACCGATCCATCCCCCCGGCGAGCGTCCATGGAGGTGTTCTACTACGTCGTGTTCGGCGCGCTGGCCGCCGTCGTGGCGGGGCTCGAGCTCGGCAAGAGCGGCAAGGACCGCGTCGCCACCACCTCCGCCTTCAACTCCTTCAAGAACAACTACGTCCTCGTCTACTCCCTCATGATGTGTACGCCCCCTCGTTCCGTCCCTTCCCTTGTTTAGATCTGCGAATGCTGTTGTGGTTCTGATGGTTGCTTATTGCCCTTCTGGATGAATGGGATGGGACGGGATGGATTCGTGCAGCCGGGGACTGGCTGCAGGGCCCCTACGTGTACTACCTCTACAGCCAGTACGGCTTCGACAAGGGAGACATCGGCCGCCTCTTCATCGCCGGCTTCGGATCCTCCATGCTCTTCGGCACCATCGTCGGCTCCCTCGCCGACAAACAGTACGCCCGCTCGCCTTCCCCCGCGATTCCTTTTCCCTATTCCAATCCCGATTCCAGTCCCAATCCAATGTGGCTTCTCACTGACGAATCGCTTGTGATGTGCCTCCTCTAGGGGCCGCAAGAGGGCCTGCATCACCTACTGCATCAGCTACATCCTCAGCTGCATCACCAAGCACTCCCCCGAGTACAGGGTCCTCATGATCGGCCGCATTCTCGGGGGCATCGCCACCTCCCTACTCTTCTCCGCCTTCGAGTCCTGGCTCGTCGCCGAGCACAACAAGGTAACCCATTGCCATTGCCTTGCCAGTTGCCCCCAGATCTGCCTATCACTGTCTGTTTGTCTCCATCACTGAATTACCGCTGCTTTAGAGCTGCTCTGCCTTTGCCTTTAATTCAAAGGTTTCCTTTGCCTGCGCCTCTATCCGGAAGCCACGTAGTTGAAGCTGCATAGACTAATGCGTATTTGGAAAGTGTTGCACTTAAGTTATGCCTTCTCCTAATCCTTGTCGTTAATAAATTAATAGAGTGGGACACCCTTTAGATTAGATTCATTCATCACATGCTTGTCGTTGAAGCCAGCTAAGTGTATTGGATCTTGGATGTTTGACTGCTAAATGCAATAGGGCACTTATATAATGAGCTGACTGACGTACAATTTTAAAAAAAAATGAACATTGAACTGACGTAGCAGCATGATTCTTTGAAGTTTTGAGAAAAAACAAATGTCCATTTTATGTTTGACTGCTAAGAAGCCCAGCAAAATGTGGCTTTGTCATGATCTGAAAAGACTGAGGAAAATCTTTCTGGATTCAAGCTGAAATGCACCATGTTATGTTTTGTTTGATTTCTGCTACTTGTGTCGGTGGATCAGGTGGTTGACACCTGACGTGGCCAGAGGCCGAGCATTTAACAAGCATGGCCCAGTCTTAATAAAGCCATCACGGATGGTCTTATTGAGAATTGTCCTTTTATTCGGCCATGTCCTGGCGGCATTAGTCTCATTCGCAGACAATAATAATTATCAATAGAATCCAAGGATCTAGTGCAGTAGCTGCTGCCTGTGATACAAAATGCCATGATCTTCCACTTGCGGCAAAAGCTTTATTAATACCCCATGATCTTACATTTGTGAATTCTGGGGATGGACACATTGCATCTTGTTGGTTTGTACAGACACTGAATATATTACCTCTTCTTTTTTTTACACAGAGAGGAGGGCCCTACTGAATCTGAATATTTACCTTTCTTTTCTCTTTTACAGAGAGGCTTTGACCCGCAGTGGCTGTCCATAACATTCTCCAAAGCCATCTTCCTTGGGAATGGCTTAATTGCCATTGTATCTGGGCTATTCGCGAACCTTCTTGCTGAGAACTTGGGTTTTGGTCCTGTGGCTCCATTTGATGCGGCTGCATGCTTTCTGGCGATTGGCATGGCTATCATAATGTCCTCATGGAGTGAAAACTATGGAGATCCATCTGAAAGTAAGGACCTGATGGCCCAGTTCAAGGTTGCAGCTAAGGCAATTGCTTCAGGTATGCTTAACCCATCTCATCAGATTGCAGAGAACCAAATATGCATATGAAACCATTCTAACATTGTCCACTGAATCTTCAGATGAAAAGATTGCATTGCTGGGAGCCATACAGTCATTGTTTGAGGGCTCAATGTACACATTTGTCTTCCTATGGACTCCAGCATTGAGTCCAAATGAAGAAGACATTCCTCATGGTTTTATTTTTGCTACATTCATGCTGTCATCCATGTTGGGTAGCTCCATTGCGTCGCGTCTATTAGCCCGAAAGCTCAAGGTAGAAGGTTATATGCAGATTGTGTTCTCGATATCAGCTGTCACCCTTGTCCTCCCTGTTGTCACCAATGTAAGAGCTAGTCAGTCACTACTCCTTGGGTATTCTCTGCCTTTGAAACGTTGCTAATGTCTATTTGCTGATAATGTCCAAACAGATCCTAGTGCCGACATCTTCTGTGAAAGGAGGCAGCATATCAGTTGGAGGCTCTCTTCAGCTTCTTGGTTTCTGCACCTTCGAGGCATGTGTTGGCATATTCTGGCCATCAATCATGAAGATGAGATCTCAGTACATTCCTGAGGAAGCAAGAAGCACAATCATGAATTTCTTCCGCATACCACTCAACTTATTTGTTTGTGTGGTGCTTTACAATGTAAGGAGTCATTTCCTCGTCCAACTATTATGATCTCTTCAATTGTGCCGGCAAGAATTGTACAGAAATGTCAGCACACAAGTAACGCTTTGCCTGTGGACATTGTCTTTGCAGGTGAATGCATTCCCAATCACTGTCATGTTTGGGATGTGTTCTATCTTCCTCTTCATGGCAGCAATCTTGCAGAGACGGCTGATGGTTGTCTCTGATCTACACAAATCATCAACTAGTAGGGAGGTGGCGATGCCCCCGAGAATGCGGCCGATCATGAGGACCCTGTACTCGGGGGAGTGCTTGGTGATGCAGCTGAGGATGTAGCTGATGCAGTAGGTGATGCAGGCCCTCTTGCGGCCCCTAGAGGAGGCACATCACAAGCGATTCGTCAGTGAGAAGCCACATTGGATTGGGACTGGAATCGGGATTGGAATAGGGAAAAGGAATCGCGGGGGAAGGCGAGCGGGCGTACTGTTTGTCGGCGAGGGAGCCGACGATGGTGCCGAAGAGCATGGAGGATCCGAAGCCGGCGATGAAGAGGCGGCCGATGTCTCCCTTGTCGAAGCCGTACTGGCTGTAGAGGTAGTACACGTAGGGGCCCTGCAGCCAGTCCCCGGCTGCACGAATCCATCCCGTCCCATCCCATTCATCCAGAAGGGCAATAAGCAACCATCAGAACCACAACAGCATTCGCAGATCTAAACAAGGGAAGGGACGGAACGAGGGGGCGTACACATCATGAGGGAGTAGACGAGGACGTAGTTGTTCTTGAAGGAGTTGAAGGCGGAGGTGGTGGCGACGCGGTCCTTGCCGCTCTTGCCGAGCTCGAGCCCCGCCACGACGGCGGCCAGCGCGCCGAACACGACGTAGTAGAACACCTCCATGGACGCTCGCCGGGGGGATGGATCGGTGGCGCGGTGCGGTGCGCCTGGCCCTGGTTAAAATTATGGGTCCGGGGCTCGCCCCCCTCGCGGCGTCGATTTATACGGGCTGGGACTCGCCCACTCCGAGCGCGTCTCGTGCGCGGTGGAGGAGGGGAAGGGAGAGCGGTGCGGCGTGCGCGTGAAAATTCCTCGTCGGGCAGTGCTGCAGCCACTACTGGAGACTGGACTGTGAGTGTGCGTGCGCCAAATCTTCGGCCGGGCCGCACCTCGCCTGCACCTGCTTGCTGGTGCTGGGGGTGGTGGTGAAGCCACCGGACACCGCCACCGCCGGGTCCCGTGCTGGTGGGGATGGAAATCGAGTTGTTTACTCTTGGCGTGTGCTTGGGGGGTCCAATGGTGGGTGAGATTTTTATCTTGTTGTTTGTTGCAGCAATTTTGCTTTCCTAGGGTTTCAGAATTCAATATAGATAGAGGTGGTAGAATTATGGACGTGACGAAACTGGTTGCCTAACCGGCCACTCTACATTAGGGCTACCTAGTTCATTTTTCTCCTATATAGGAGTATAAAATAACTACACATCCCAAAGTTTCAAGGAGTCAACTATTCTTTAAGTTCGATCAAATATATAATGGAGAACTAATATTTATATGATGTGTTAGTATGTATTGTTTTTTATAATGAGATATATTTTTCATGAAAATGTATTAGAATATGCAAATGTTGATAATATTTTCTATAAATCTACCTAAACTCCTCGAAAGTTGAGATGTGTAGTTATTTGAATTTTACAATGTTTCAAATTCAAAATGGGAATTCATAATTCCTCATGTCACAAAAAAAAGTTGTTTATGATGAGATTTGATTTGGCAGAATCTTAAATAATGTATGTATCTTTTAGTTTGGAGACATGTATGATACGCTATTTGCATCGAAAAATACTTGAAAAATACCACAAATTTAAAAGTCTTCAAGACTATGTTAGTCCGTTAGTGACTATTGCATTGCACT
>JAHUYU010000519.1:0-20282 GCA_030439765.1 Tripidium arundinaceum | reverse complement strand
TGAATGAAGACAAACACCACACCAAAATTGCAGGGCACGATGCAATCTACAGTATTTAGTTGACAAGTTTTTTTATTTGATATCTTTTAGAGTCCCAAATATTCATTTTAAGTTCATGTATTCTTAATTTTTTTTGAATTTTTAAACATCTCAAATGTTGACATTTTTATACCAAAGTTGTATTTCCCAGTGGGATCAACAACTTTGTAATTGACAAGTTTTTTATTTAAGATGTTTAGCCCAAATATTCGTTTTAAATTCTTAAAATTTCACTAAAAGCAAATAGCATACACCCGCTCCTAGTGACGTGAAATCGAGCCGCGTCTGTGATATCTAATCACAGACGCGTCTAGTAGAAGTGCGTCTCTCATTTATTGGCTCTGGAAAATAGGTCGTCTGAGGATTTATTAGAGACGTGGATCAACAAAACGCGTCTGTGATATAGGAATGAGCCGCGTCTGTGTTAGTATATGTTATTTAAGATGCGTCCCAATAAAACACGCGTCACATGTGAATGGCTCACGGACCAAAAAAAATCATTCAATGCAGCGGACTCAAGTCCGCAATCTCCACACTTCGTGTTGCCCTCCCTCCTCCTCTGATAGGCATCGCCCCATCCAGGTCAGCGCCTCCACCTCCTCCACCACCACCTCCGCCTCCTCGATCCTCTTCCTACGATGCCACCGCCCTCTCCTCCGTGGGCGCGGCCAATGCCTCCTCCTCCGTCAGCACGGCCACCGCCTCTTCCATTATCGCGCGGCCACCTTCCCCTCCTCTGCCGCCACCGCAACCTTCTCTCAGATCTAGATCTAGAAGGAGAGGAAATCACGCCACCATCTCGATCTCTCATCTTCCCCATGCCGACTCCTCACTCCACCTGCCTCTCCCAGCGACGTCGCCTACACACTACCTACCTCCTCTCCCTAAGACATCGACCATCGTCAGCTCTTCCTCACCCCATGATGGCCTCCGACGGCAAATCTCGTAGGGTTCATGGCGGATCTGACATGGCTCGTGGCGGATCTGGTGGGGGACGAGATGGATCAGGTGGTGGAAGGGGAGGATATGGCGAGAGACGAGCCGGATCAGGAGGCGAACGAGTTGGATCCAGTATAGCATAGCAGCCTGCCTCCAGCAACGACGCCTGCCTGCTATTGAGAATCGCTGATCTATGGTGAGTTCCCCTTCTCGATCTAGTAATCATTTGATTTCTACTCCCTGCTCTTAATGTGTGATCTACTGATTTGTTCTAGCGATGTGTCTCAGTTTAGGATTCCATTGGGGGGTCGATAGATCAATGTGCGTGAGCTGCGGTTGCTCAAACCTGGTTCATGTTTAATTAACCTGTCACATGTGAGCTATTTTTAGAATTAAAAGCACACTCCTGTTGTTACAATCTCCAATTGTCAGAAGAATTAGCTCCGACAATACCTAGCAGCTATTCGCGTAAGATGAATTAGATGGTAGCACAAAGACACAGGGTTTATACTGGTTCGGGCTCGTGGAGTCCCTACGTCCAGTTTGAAGGTGGATATCTATATTCGTGTGCTCGGTTACAGGGGCTGCTGCTTGTAGCTATGCACTAGAATGTAGAAGATGGGATCCCGATCATGAGGCCCCTACCCCCTTATATAGACCAAGGGGGTAGGGTTACAGTAGATGCGATTGGCTAACAGATTGGATTCCTAGTCTGTTACATGGAATGCGCAACAGATTGATTCTATCCTGTCGCCTGGATACGAGGGTACCGGATATTCTCAGAATGACTTGACCTCCAAGTGGATGGATTCGCCTGTCCTTCATGGGCTTCATCCTTCGTTGTCTTTAGCCTGGTAGTCAGGCATGGATCGGTTATACGGGCGGTGAAGGTACCCCAGGCCCATATATCTAACAGTAGCCCTGTAGGATTTAATGACAAGCTAGCCAAAAGCTTCATCCTTCAGGTGCCGCAATCCCCTGTAATCCTCGGGTGCTGTAGGTCCCGATTAGTGTTTCTCGGGTGCCGAGGTCTCGGATTTTGTGGCGTTAGCCATTCCTCGAGTATCGAGATTTTTCTTGTGCTTTTAATTCTAAAAATAGCTCACATGTGACAGGTTAATTAAACATGAACCAGGTTTGAGCAACCGCAGCTCACGCACATTGATCTATCGACCCCCCAATGGAATCCTAAACTGAGACACATCGCTAGAACAAATCAGTAGATCACACATTAAGAGCAGGGAGTAGAAATCAAATGATTACTAGATCGAGAAGGGGAACTCACCATAGATCAGCGATTCTCAATAGCAGGCAGGCGTCGTTGCTGGAGGCAGGCTGCTATGCTATACTGGATCCAACTCGTTCGCCTCCTGATCCGGCTCGTCTCTCGCCATATCCTCCCCTTCCACCACCTGATCCATCTCGTCCCCCACCAGATCCGCCACGAGCCATGTCAGATCCGCCATGAACCCTACGAGATTTGCCGTCGGAGGCCATCATGGGGTGAGGAAGAGCTGACGATGGTCGATGTCTTAGGGAGAGGAGGTAGGTAGTGTGTAGGCGACGTCGCTGGGAGAGGCAGGTGGAGTGAGGAGTCGGCATGGGGAAGATGAGAGATCGAGATGGTGGCGTGATTTCCTCTCCTTCTAGATCTAGATCTGAGAGAAGGTTGCGGTGGCGGCAGAGGAGGGGAAGGTGGCCGCGCGATAATGGAAGAGGCGGTGGCCGTGCTGACGGAGGAGGAGGCATTGGCCGCGCCCACGGAGGAGAGGGCGGTGGCATCGTAGGAAGAGGATCGAGGAGGCGGAGGTGGTGGTGGAGGAGGTGGAGGCGCTGACCTGGATGGGGCGATGCCTATCAGAGGAGGAGGGAGGGCAACACGAAGTGTGGAGATTGCGGACTTGAGTCCGCTGCATTGAATGATTTTTTTTGGTCCGTGAGCCATTCACATGTGACGCGTGTTTTATTGGGACGCATCTTAAATAACATATACTAACACAGACGCGGCTCATTCCTATATCACAGACGCGTTTTGTTGATCCACGTCTCTAATAAATCCTCAGACGACCTATTTTCCAGAGCCAATAAATGAGAGACGCACTTCTACTAGACGCGTCTGTGATTAGATATCACAGACGCGGCTCGATTTCACGTCACTAGGAGCGGGTGTATGCTATTTGCTTTTAGTGAAATTTTAAGAATTTAAAACGAATATTTGGGCTAAACATCTTAAATAAAAAACTTGTCAATTACAAAGTTGTTGATCCCACTGGGAAATACAACTTTGGTATAAAAATGTCAACATTTGAGATGTTTAAAAATTCAAAAAAAATTAAGAATACATGAACTTAAAATGAATATTTGGGACTCTAAAAGATATCAAATAAAAAACTTGTCAACTAAATACTGTAGATTGGAGATACCCATAGGGACTGCTGAAGTCCCCGTGCCTGCGTGATGCAGGCGGTGTCGATCTCCTTCTCCAGGGACGTCGGTAACGAGGATGCCAGCATTGGCGTGGCCGGCGGTTGGATCCTGGTCTTCAGGAAAAGCCCCGAGCTTACCTTGACCGCAAGGTGGTTAGAGTGGCTAATCATAGTCTTAACGTTAATTAACTTAGACACCATGAACCCCTTTCTTATAGCTCGGGCACCCTGGGATCAGGCCATTAACCGTTAGTTCCATTAGGTACATCGGTCATGGACCGTTAGTGGGGCATTAAGCCCCTAATGACTCAGTCAGTCATTTGACTAAGTCAAGATCATTTCGATAATAACTACCGAATTTCAAATAGGTTTTAGGAGTGGCATATTGAAAATGGTTGGAGAAAGATAATAAATATACTCTCTATTTTTTAGTGCCTTAAAAAACCCATTAATTTACCAATTATTTTTTTAGGAACGCTTAATTTTCTAAAAAGTTACCACCTCTTCAATCTAAAATAAAACCCATTATTGTTATACCACTGCTATCATTATTTAAAATAGCCTAAAGTAAACACTTATGTTTCAGCTACGTTACCAACATATAAATCATTATATGAAAGTAATATATAAATTAACACCCTAAATACGGTGACTTTCCTTGAAACGGACTCGGGCTGCTTCTGATTCATCTCATCACATGCTAATGATGCTATTGGTTGCCTAGGCTCGCTCTTGTATTTCTGACTTTGTTGACGATCGCTGGTGCCGCCTAGTAACAAGTCTTCTATGGAAATGGAGCAGGCGTTCACGTCAGCTAGATCTAGGATAGACTTTGGGGATGCCGTCTCTATTGGTCATCCTTATTCCTCAAACCGACGTATATATCACATAATGCTACGGAGTAGGAGTACTTGCTAAAACACCACGCAGCAATTGGCCTGTCAGTGTGCCCCATACATTCCGTCTCGTGCGTCGCGGCAGATTGCCATATGCGTGGTATCTGTGTCCTACTCTATGTTACCTCTAACATCTTGCATTCTAGAAATTTTAGGACAGAATAAGAAAGAACACAAAAAACACATGTGTCCTCACTTTCTTTTCTAATTAGACGCTATTATCAACATAATTAATGGTGATTGGTTGATAAATGAAAGTATTTAATGTGATTTTAATATTTTTGAAAAATCCTAGAATAATAAGCTTTTTTTAATCTGATGGAGTAGTTAAGTAATGTATGTATCAGTTCCTGTCAAGTACAGATTCAGTGTTCCATTTGAGCCATACAATGTCTACTTTGTGTGTATTAGCCGGCACTACACTATAAAATTGATTTAGGAGACACACTGAAATTTATTTATAGAGATGGTCTTTAAACTTGCCACATCTATCATCATTTAGGTGCCCAATAGGCAATAGCCAAGGCTCATCTCTGTAAATCAATTTATAGTAAAGAGGATGTTTCTATAAATAGTCTAATTCCCAGAGAAAGACATCCTAAGGATTCACCTCTCTGAATAGTTGTCAAAGAAAAAAAATAATAACTTTTTTCATACCTAGTTGAATGAAGACAAACACCACACCAAAATTGCAGGGCACGATGCAATCTACAGTATTTAGTTGACAAGTTTTTTTATTTGATATCTTTTAGAGTCCCAAATATTCATTTTAAGTTCATGTATTCTTAATTTTTTTTGAATTTTTAAACATCTCAAATGTTGACATTTTTATACCAAAGTTGTATTTCCCAGTGGGATCAACAACTTTGTAATTGACAAGTTTTTTATTTAAGATGTTTAGCCCAAATATTCGTTTTAAATTCTTAAAATTTCACTAAAAGCAAATAGCATACACCCGCTCCTAGTGACGTGAAATCGAGCCGCGTCTGTGATATCTAATCACAGACGCGTCTAGTAGAAGTGCGTCTCTCATTTATTGGCTCTGGAAAATAGGTCGTCTGAGGATTTATTAGAGACGTGGATCAACAAAACGCGTCTGTGATATAGGAATGAGCCGCGTCTGTGTTAGTATATGTTATTTAAGATGCGTCCCAATAAAACACGCGTCACATGTGAATGGCTCACGGACCAAAAAAAATCATTCAATGCAGCGGACTCAAGTCCGCAATCTCCACACTTCGTGTTGCCCTCCCTCCTCCTCTGATAGGCATCGCCCCATCCAGGTCAGCGCCTCCACCTCCTCCACCACCACCTCCGCCTCCTCGATCCTCTTCCTACGATGCCACCGCCCTCTCCTCCGTGGGCGCGGCCAATGCCTCCTCCTCCGTCAGCACGGCCACCGCCTCTTCCATTATCGCGCGGCCACCTTCCCCTCCTCTGCCGCCACCGCAACCTTCTCTCAGATCTAGATCTAGAAGGAGAGGAAATCACGCCACCATCTCGATCTCTCATCTTCCCCATGCCGACTCCTCACTCCACCTGCCTCTCCCAGCGACGTCGCCTACACACTACCTACCTCCTCTCCCTAAGACATCGACCATCGTCAGCTCTTCCTCACCCCATGATGGCCTCCGACGGCAAATCTCGTAGGGTTCATGGCGGATCTGACATGGCTCGTGGCGGATCTGGTGGGGGACGAGATGGATCAGGTGGTGGAAGGGGAGGATATGGCGAGAGACGAGCCGGATCAGGAGGCGAACGAGTTGGATCCAGTATAGCATAGCAGCCTGCCTCCAGCAACGACGCCTGCCTGCTATTGAGAATCGCTGATCTATGGTGAGTTCCCCTTCTCGATCTAGTAATCATTTGATTTCTACTCCCTGCTCTTAATGTGTGATCTACTGATTTGTTCTAGCGATGTGTCTCAGTTTAGGATTCCATTGGGGGGTCGATAGATCAATGTGCGTGAGCTGCGGTTGCTCAAACCTGGTTCATGTTTAATTAACCTGTCACATGTGAGCTATTTTTAGAATTAAAAGCACAAGAAAAATCTCGATACTCGAGGAATGGCTAACGCCACAAAATCCGAGACCTCGGCACCCGAGAAACACTAATCGGGACCTACAGCACCCGAGGATTACAGGGGATTGCGGCACCTGAAGGATGAAGCTTTTGGCTAGCTTGTCATTAAATCCTACAGGGCTACTGTTAGATATATGGGCCTGGGGTACCTTCACCGCCCGTATAACCGATCCATGCCTGACTACCAGGCTAAAGACAACGAAGGATGAAGCCCATGAAGGACAGGCGAATCCATCCACTTGGAGGTCAAGTCATTCTGAGAATATCCGGTACCCTCGTATCCAGGCGACAGGATAGAATCAATCTGTTGCGCATTCCATGTAACAGACTAGGAATCCAATCTGTTAGCCAATCGCATCTACTGTAACCCTACCCCCTTGGTCTATATAAGGGGGTAGGGGCCTCATGATCGGGATCCCATCTTCTACATTCTAGTGCATAGCTACAAGCAGCAGCCCCTGTAACCGAGCACACGAATATAGATATCCACCTTCAAACTGGACGTAGGGACTCCACGAGCCCGAACCAGTATAAACCCTGTGTCTTTGTGCTACCATCTAATTCATCTTACGCGAATAGCTGCTAGGTATTGTCGGAGCTAATTCTTCTGACAATTGGAGATTGTAACAACAGGAGTGTGCTTTTAATTCTAAAAATAGCTCACATGTGACAGGTTAATTAAACATGAACCAGGTTTGAGCAACCGCAGCTCACGCACATTGATCTATCGACCCCCCAATGGAATCCTAAACTGAGACACATCGCTAGAACAAATCAGTAGATCACACATTAAGAGCAGGGAGTAGAAATCAAATGATTACTAGATCGAGAAGGGGAACTCACCATAGATCAGCGATTCTCAATAGCAGGCAGGCGTCGTTGCTGGAGGCAGGCTGCTATGCTATACTGGATCCAACTCGTTCGCCTCCTGATCCGGCTCGTCTCTCGCCATATCCTCCCCTTCCACCACCTGATCCATCTCGTCCCCCACCAGATCCGCCACGAGCCATGTCAGATCCGCCATGAACCCTACGAGATTTGCCGTCGGAGGCCATCATGGGGTGAGGAAGAGCTGACGATGGTCGATGTCTTAGGGAGAGGAGGTAGGTAGTGTGTAGGCGACGTCGCTGGGAGAGGCAGGTGGAGTGAGGAGTCGGCATGGGGAAGATGAGAGATCGAGATGGTGGCGTGATTTCCTCTCCTTCTAGATCTAGATCTGAGAGAAGGTTGCGGTGGCGGCAGAGGAGGGGAAGGTGGCCGCGCGATAATGGAAGAGGCGGTGGCCGTGCTGACGGAGGAGGAGGCATTGGCCGCGCCCACGGAGGAGAGGGCGGTGGCATCGTAGGAAGAGGATCGAGGAGGCGGAGGTGGTGGTGGAGGAGGTGGAGGCGCTGACCTGGATGGGGCGATGCCTATCAGAGGAGGAGGGAGGGCAACACGAAGTGTGGAGATTGCGGACTTGAGTCCGCTGCATTGAATGATTTTTTTTGGTCCGTGAGCCATTCACATGTGACGCGTGTTTTATTGGGACGCATCTTAAATAACATATACTAACACAGACGCGGCTCATTCCTATATCACAGACGCGTTTTGTTGATCCACGTCTCTAATAAATCCTCAGACGACCTATTTTCCAGAGCCAATAAATGAGAGACGCACTTCTACTAGACGCGTCTGTGATTAGATATCACAGACGCGGCTCGATTTCACGTCACTAGGAGCGGGTGTATGCTATTTGCTTTTAGTGAAATTTTAAGAATTTAAAACGAATATTTGGGCTAAACATCTTAAATAAAAAACTTGTCAATTACAAAGTTGTTGATCCCACTGGGAAATACAACTTTGGTATAAAAATGTCAACATTTGAGATGTTTAAAAATTCAAAAAAAATTAAGAATACATGAACTTAAAATGAATATTTGGGACTCTAAAAGATATCAAATAAAAAAACTTGTCAACTAAATACTGTAGATTGCATCGTGCCCTGCAATTTTGGTGTGGTGTTTGTCTTCATTCAACTAGGTATGAAAAAAGTTATTATTTTTTTTCTTTGACAACTATTCAGAGAGGTGAATCCTTAGGATGTCTTTCTCTGGGAATTAGACTATTTATAGAAACATCCTCTTTACTATAAATTGATTTACAGAGATGAGCCTTGGCTATTGCCTATTGGGCACCTAAATGATGATAGATGTGGCAAGTTTAAAGACCATCTCTATAAATAAATTTCAGTGTGTCTCCTAAATCAATTTTATAGTGTAGTGCCGGCTAATACACACAAAGTAGACATTGTATGGCTCAAATGGAACACTGAATCTGTACTTGACAGGAACTGATACATACATTACTTAACTACTCCATCAGATTAAAAAAAGCTTATTATTCTAGGATTTTTCAAAAATATTAAAATCACATTAAATACTTTCATTTATCAACCAATCACCATTAATTATGTTGATAATAGCGTCTAATTAGAAAAGAAAGTGAGGACACATGTGTTTTTTGTGTTCTTTCTTATTCTGTCCTAAAATTTCTAGAATGCAAGATGTTAGAGGTAACATAGAGTAGGACACAGATACCACGCATATGGCAATCTGCCGCGACGCACGAGACGGAATGTATGGGGCACACTGACAGGCCAATTGCTGCGTGGTGTTTTAGCAAGTACTCCTACTCCGTAGCATTATGTGATATATACGTCGGTTTGAGGAATAAGGATGACCAATAGAGACGGCATCCCCAAAGTCTATCCTAGATCTAGCTGACGTGAACGCCTGCTCCATTTCCATAGAAGACTTGTTACTAGGCGGCACCAGCGATCGTCAACAAAGTCAGAAATACAAGAGCGAGCCTAGGCAACCAATAGCATCATTAGCATGTGATGAGATGAATCAGAAGCAGCCCGAGTCCGTTTCAAGGAAAGTCACCGTATTTAGGGTGTTAATTTATATATTACTTTCATATAATGATTTATATGTTGGTAACGTAGCTGAAACATAAGTGTTTACTTTAGGCTATTTTAAATAATGATAGCAGTGGTATAACAATAATGGGTTTTATTTTAGATTGAAGAGGTGGTAACTTTTTAGAAAATTAAGCGTTCCTAAAAAAATAATTGGTAAATTAATGGGTTTTTTAAGGCACTAAAAAATAGAGAGTATATTTATTATCTTTCTCCAACCATTTTCAATATGCCACTCCTAAAACCTATTTGAAATTCGGTAGTTATTATCGAAATGATCTTGACTTAGTCAAATGACTGACTGAGTCATTAGGGGCTTAATGCCCCACTAACGGTCCATGACCGATGTACCTAATGGAACTAACGGTTAATGGCCTGATCCCAGGGTGCCCGAGCTATAAGAAAGGGGTTCATGGTGTCTAAGTTAATTAACGTTAAGACTATGATTAGCCACTCTAACCACCTTGCGGTCAAGGTAAGCTCGGGGCTTTTCCTGAAGACCAGGATCCAACCGCCGGCCACGCCAATGCTGGCATCCTCGTTACCGACGTCCCTGGAGAAGGAGATCGACACCGCCTGCATCACGCAGGCACGGGGACTTCAGCAGTCCCTATGGGTATCTCCAATCTACAGGTTAGTGTGAATCTAGGTGTGTTTAAGTTCCCACCTAAGACCTAAGTGTTCTACTGTAGAGCTAGGCGATTAGATCCTGTGATTAACTCTAATAAGTTCTAACAGTTATTGCAAATTACCCAGCCACTTTTATACTTTCTTTCTCTCTTATACATTTCCATTACGAATCCTGTTCTTTCTTCTTTTCTTTCCCATATCCTTCCACCTCTGGACTGGATGATGGATATAACGCGTTTATTTTCACGCGATTGGATTGAAACCAATGTAGAGATAATAATGAAGAAGTTTAGCTGTGCCGATAGCTGGACAATTACACAGTAACAATTTGCAAACAAATGCGCATCAGCGCATGGCTCAAGTGGACACCGAATCTGCACTTGAGTGAAACTGATACCTTGCTTAAGTATCGCAAGTTGACGCGATGCCCTTGAAGGAATCGACAGGCCAACTGCTAAGGCGAAGCTTTAGTATGCGATATGTCTGTTTCGAGCAATACGAATGACCAATTTGCATAGCGACGTTTATCAAAAAAAAAAACATAGCGACTATAGCTCTCCAAAATCTATCCTCGACCGAGCTGACGTGAACACTTGCTTCGTTTCCTCATTTATTTCGTAACGTGGGCTATAGAAGACTTCTTACCAGACGGCATCACCCGTCAATAGAAATAAAAGAGCGGGGGACCTGGGCAATAGTATCATTTTTTAATGAATGGGGAATTATACCAAAGCTCGACACAATACATTCGGAATTACAATGGGGAATTATACAAAACTCGGCACAATACATTCCAAGTTACACATGAAATAATCTTAAATAAAAAGGTACAGTATTCTATCTAGATTCTTCCACCATTTGCTCCCCCTAGTAGCTTGGACGTGTTTGACTCGTAGCCGCACTTCGCCACAACTAAACTGCGGCACGCCGAAACTACGTTTGGTTGCTGCCGTGCATCGGGCGTGCCGAAACTGCAGCGTCGTTCCCTGTCTAGTTGTGTGCCAACCTCCGCCAAAAGTTCGGCGCTCATTTCCTGCGCCAGACATTTGGCGGCGCCAGAGCTACGTGCGGCGTGCTCGGCTACAAGGCAAACACGCCCTTAATTTACTCGATGCAGCCAATGCTCTAGATTGACAGGGTCTTGTTGAACACCGAAAGCAGAGTGCAGTCCTTATATTAAATCCAATGATAAACACAACAATATTGGACATGCCGTAAGATCAACGTTCCAGCAGTCCAACCACATCTAAAGAGATGAAAAAACATTGACGGTTGCATTGTCGAGTACAACATATGCTGCATTCATCACCTCTAATATTTGATTCGTCATGTTGGATGCCTGATATATCCTCTCAGAACTACTATCATTGTAGGGAGTGCCCAGGAGCACCTCTCCATTTGTAGATAACGGTCACAAACTGGCCTTTTGCCATTAAATCGATGCCTGCAATGACAAACTTGTCGTGGCCATCACCAAAATCATCATAGGCGACAAGAACCTGATAAAAAATCATCTGATTTCACCGATAGGTTTATTTGGACTAAACCTAAGCAAACTATAGAATTAAAGAGTTGTCGCAAAACAATGTCCACTAACCAATAGATCTAAAAAACTCATCAACTACAAAGTTTTCATATAAATTTTGTCTTTGTTCGACTTCAATTGAAAAGGCTATGAATTTATTTGTTTTGTAGCTATTTTTAAGAACGGTTGACTTAGCCATTCACCATTGAAAATCAATTTCAAGGGGAGGTTGATTACCTAGAAATCACCCATTTTTAGGGGCAGTTGGAAGCTACAGCCTCTAGAAATTATATTTTCAAGGATGATTATATTAAGTTGACCGTCTCTGAAAATGGATGCATTTCTAGAAGCGGGTTACTTAACATAATCATCCCTAAAAATGTATTTCCAGAGGCATTTCATAAGCTACAGTGCTCCCAGTGCTAGAAAGAAACGGTTTGTTAAGTGAACCATCCCTAGAAAAATAGGTGGCGTCTTTAAAAAATATTTCTGTAGTAGTGCATCATGAGTAGTATACTAGTCCATGGGTTGTGCTGCCGCATGCATGGGCTAGTAATTGATTTTAGAGCAAAATGCACCACATGTCCATTAACTTTTCGCCCTGTCTCACCTAGGTCCAACATTTTTCAAAGTGTAGCTTTAGGTCCTTAAACTTATTATGTTGTGCACAGGAGGTCCATACCCCTTTGGGGAAGGAATAGATCCGACGTGTACTGTTCACCGTGGCATCGATGTGTACCTGGCTGATTAAAAGAGAAGGGAATTTTTCATTGTGCCCCCTCCTTGGTGGAAAATAAAAACTCTCTCCCTTAGATGCTCCCACCCCCAAACCCTACCCCGTGCATGCCCTCCTCCCGTTCTTGGTTGATGCCACCGCCCTCTAGATTCGCGTCCATAGGCATAGCATCAAGTGTGTCTGCAACAGATCTAGGCAAGTCTAATGCTCTCCCATTGATTATGTGCAACGAATGCGGGCAATGGCGGGTTGTGCGACACCTGTCCAAGCAACCCTATAGTTATGGGCAAGCCTTCTACTGTTGTTCGACGTACAAGGCGAGTATGGGTTCTATTCTGTGTTTTTAATTTGCTGCAGTTTTGCCTTTTGATTTCAAATTTCTTGGTTCTTTTGTGAAGCACAATGGAGAAGGATGTCCTTTTTTCTACCGGGACAAAGATTACATCGAGCTACTATGAGGCAACAAGAAGGGTGTTAGAGAGGTCCCTTTGGCACCTCAGATTCGAAGATGAAGGATGAATTGAAGGTGGCTTCTATGAGTCTATGAAAAAAGAGATGAAGGATGAAGGTTACTTCTTTGATTCTAGGAAAAAACAGATGAAGGATGAAGGCTGCTTCTTTGAGTCTAGGAAAAAAGATAGAGTACTGGTAGGTGTAGTTAGAGAAGTGGCTAGTTTGATGAAGATGTTATGTGTTCTGTGTGGGTGTATCTTGTTTGTGGTTGTGCTTATCTTGTTTGCCATGCTCACCAAGAACTAAATGGAAATGTATGTATGCAGTTCAATGTATCCACACAATTGAGCTGACTGAACAATGTATGATACAATTTATGGTCAATCTATCTAGTGATTATGCTATGAAAATGCTATATCTTCACATTCATGTAATCTAAATCCAATTCATGATCAACACAACAAAGCACATTGTTCTAGCAAATTTAATGTATCTGCACAAGTTAAATGTATCTGGATAACAGAGCACATTATTGATTAGCAATTGCACAACAGAGCACATTCATGACCAGCACATTCATTGCCTCAGAAGCACAAGAGAGAAAGAAAGTATAAAAGTGGCTGGGTAATTTGCAATAACTGTTAGAACTTATTAGAGTTAATCACAGGATCTAATCGCCTAGCTCTACAGTAGAACACTTAGGTCTTAGGTGGGAACTTAAACACACCTAGATTCACACTAACCTGTAGATTGGAGATACCCATAGGGACTGCTGAAGTCCCCGTGCCTGCGTGATGCAGGCGGTGTCGATCTCCTTCTCCAGGGACGTCGGTAACGAGGATGCCAGCATTGGCGTGGCCGGCGGTTGGATCCTGGTCTTCAGGAAAAGCCCCGAGCTTACCTTGACCGCAAGGTGGTTAGAGTGGCTAATCATAGTCTTAACGTTAATTAACTTAGACACCATGAACCCCTTTCTTATAGCTCGGGCACCCTGGGATCAGGCCATTAACCGTTAGTTCCATTAGGTACATCGGTCATGGACCGTTAGTGGGGCATTAAGCCCCTAATGACTCAGTCAGTCATTTGACTAAGTCAAGATCATTTCGATAATAACTACCGAATTTCAAATAGGTTTTAGGAGTGGCATATTGAAAATGGTTGGAGAAAGATAATAAATATACTCTCTATTTTTTAGTGCCTTAAAAAACCCATTAATTTACCAATTATTTTTTTAGGAACGCTTAATTTTCTAAAAAGTTACCACCTCTTCAATCTAAAATAAAACCCATTATTGTTATACCACTGCTATCATTATTTAAAATAGCCTAAAGTAAACACTTATGTTTCAGCTACGTTACCAACATATAAATCATTATATGAAAGTAATATATAAATTAACACCCTAAATACGGTAGTTATTATCGAAATGATCTTGACTTAGTCAAATGACTGACTGAGTCATTAGGGGCTTAATGCCCCACTAACGGTCCATGACCGATGTACCTAATGGAACTAACGGTTAATGGCCTGATCCCAGGGTGCCCGAGCTATAAGAAAGGGGTTCATGGTGTCTAAGTTAATTAACGTTAAGACTATGATTAGCCACTCTAACCACCTTGCGGTCAAGGTAAGCTCGGGGCTTTTCCTGAAGACCAGGATCCAACCGCCGGCCACGCCAATGCTGGCATCCTCGTTACCGACGTCCCTGGAGAAGGAGATCGACACCGCCTGCATCACGCAGGCACGGGGACTTCAGCAGTCCCTATGGGTATCTCCAATCTACAGGTTAGTGTGAATCTAGGTGTGTTTAAGTTCCCACCTAAGACCTAAGTGTTCTACTGTAGAGCTAGGCGATTAGATCCTGTGATTAACTCTAATAAGTTCTAACAGTTATTGCAAATTACCCAGCCACTTTTATACTTTCTTTCTCTCTTGTGCTTCTGAGGCAATGAATGTGCTGGTCATGAATGTGCTCTGTTGTGCAATTGCTAATCAATAATGTGCTCTGTTATCCAGATACATTTAACTTGTGCAGATACATTAAATTTGCTAGAACAATGTGCTTTGTTGTGTTGATCATGAATTGGATTTAGATTACATGAATGTGAAGATATAGCATTTTCATAGCATAATCACTAGATAGATTGACCATAAATTGTATCATACATTGTTCAGTCAGCTCAATTGTGTGGATACATTGAACTGCATACATACATTTCCATTTAGTTCTTGGTGAGCATGGCAAACAAGATAAGCACAACCACAAACAAGATACACCCACACAGAACACATAACATCTTCATCAAACTAGCCACTTCTCTAACTACACCTACCAGTACTCTATCTTTTTTCCTAGACTCAAAGAAGCAGCCTTCATCCTTCATCTGTTTTTTCCTAGAATCAAAGAAGTAACCTTCATCCTTCATCTCTTTTTTCATAGACTCATAGAAGCCACCTTCAATTCATCCTTCATCTTCGAATCTGAGGTGCCAAAGGGACCTCTCTAACACCCTTCTTGTTGCCTCATAGTAGCTCGATGTAATCTTTGTCCCGGTAGAAAAAAGGACATCCTTCTCCATTGTGCTTCACAAAAGAACCAAGAAATTTGAAATCAAAAGGCAAAACTGCAGCAAATTAAAAACACAGAATAGAACCCATACTCGCCTTGTACGTCGAACAACAGTAGAAGGCTTGCCCATAACTATAGGGTTGCTTGGACAGGTGTCGCACAACCCGCCATTGCCCGCATTCGTTGCACATAATCAATGGGAGAGCATTAGACTTGCCTAGATCTGTTGCAGACACACTTGATGCTATGCCTATGGACGCGAATCTAGAGGGCGGTGGCATCAACCAAGAACGGGAGGAGGGCATGCACGGGGTAGGGTTTGGGGGTGGGAGCATCTAAGGGAGAGAGTTTTTATTTTCCACCAAGGAGGGGGCACAATGAAAAATTCCCTTCTCTTTTAATCAGCCAGGTACACATCGATGCCACGGTGAACAGTACACGTCGGATCTATTCCTTCCCCAAAGGGGTATGGACCTCCTGTGCACAACATAATAAGTTTAAGGACCTAAAGCTACACTTTGAAAAATGTTGGACCTAGGTGAGACAGGGCGAAAAGTTAATGGACATGTGGTGCATTTTGCTCTAAAATCAATTACTAGCCCATGCATGCGGCAGCACAACCCATGGACTAGTATACTACTCATGATGCACTACTACAGAAATATTTTTTAAAGACGCCACCTATTTTTCTAGGGATGGTTCACTTAACAAACCGTTTCTTTCTAGCACTGGGAGCACTGTAGCTTATGAAATGCCTCTGGAAATACATTTTTAGGGATGATTATGTTAAGTAACCCGCTTCTAGAAATGCATCCATTTTCAGAGACGGTCAACTTAATATAATCATCCTTGAAAATATAATTTCTAGAGGCTGTAGCTTCCAACTGCCCCTAAAAATGGGTGATTTCTAGGTAATCAACCTCCCCTTGAAATTGATTTTCAATGGTGAATGGCTAAGTCAACCGTTCTTAAAAATAGCTACAAAACAAATAAATTCATAGCCTTTTCAATTGAAGTCGAACAAAGACAAAATTTATATGAAAACTTTGTAGTTGATGAGTTTTTTAGATCTATTGGTTAGTGGACATTGTTTTGCGACAACTCTTTAATTCTATAGTTTGCTTAGGTTTAGTCCAAATAAACCTATCGGTGAAATCAGATGATTTTTTATCAGGTTCTTGTCGCCTATGATGATTTTGGTGATGGCCACGACAAGTTTGTCATTGCAGGCATCGATTTAATGGCAAAAGGCCAGTTTGTGACCGTTAGTGGGGCATTAAGCCCCTAATGACTCAGTCAGTCATTTGACTAAGTCAAGATCATTTCGATAATAACTACCGTATTTAGGGTGTTAATTTATATATTACTTTCATATAATGATTTATATGTTGGTAACGTAGCTGAAACATAAGTGTTTACTTTAGGCTATTTTAAATAATGATAGCAGTGGTATAACAATAATGGGTTTTATTTTAGATTGAAGAGGTGGTAACTTTTTAGAAAATTAAGCGTTCCTAAAAAAATAATTGGTAAATTAATGGGTTTTTTAAGGCACTAAAAAATAGAGAGTATATTTATTATCTTTCTCCAACCATTTTCAATATGCCACTCCTAAAACCTATTTGAAATTCGGTAGTTATTATCGAAATGATCTTGACTTAGTCAAATGACTGACTGAGTCATTAGGGGCTTAATGCCCCACTAACGGTCCATGACCGATGTACCTAATGGAACTAACGGTTAATGGCCTGATCCCAGGGTGCCCGAGCTATAAGAAAGGGGTTCATGGTGTCTAAGTTAATTAACGTTAAGACTATGATTAGCCACTCTAACCACCTTGCGGTCAAGGTAAGCTCGGGGCTTTTCCTGAAGACCAGGATCCAACCGCCGGCCACGCCAATGCTGGCATCCTCGTTACCGACGTCCCTGGAGAAGGAGATCGACACCGCCTGCATCACGCAGGCACGGGGACTTCAGCAGTCCCTATGGGTATCTCCAATCTACAGGTTAGTGTGAATCTAGGTGTGTTTAAGTTCCCACCTAAGACCTAAGTGTTCTACTGTAGAGCTAGGCGATTAGATCCTGTGATTAACTCTAATAAGTTCTAACAGTTATTGCAAATTACCCAGCCACTTTTATACTTTCTTTCTCTCTTGTGCTTCTGAGGCAATGAATGTGCTGGTCATGAATGTGCTCTGTTGTGCAATTGCTAATCAATAATGTGCTCTGTTATCCAGATACATTTAACTTGTGCAGATACATTAAATTTGCTAGAACAATGTGCTTTGTTGTGTTGATCATGAATTGGATTTAGATTACATGAATGTGAAGATATAGCATTTTCATAGCATAATCACTAGATAGATTGACCATAAATTGTATCATACATTGTTCAGTCAGCTCAATTGTGTGGATACATTGAACTGCATACATACATTTCCATTTAGTTCTTGGTGAGCATGGCAAACAAGATAAGCACAACCACAAACAAGATACACCCACACAGAACACATAACATCTTCATCAAACTAGCCACTTCTCTAACTACACCTACCAGTACTCTATCTTTTTTCCTAGACTCAAAGAAGCAGCCTTCATCCTTCATCTGTTTTTTCCTAGAATCAAAGAAGTAACCTTCATCCTTCATCTCTTTTTTCATAGACTCATAGAAGCCACCTTCAATTCATCCTTCATCTTCGAATCTGAGGTGCCAAAGGGACCTCTCTAACACCCTTCTTGTTGCCTCATAGTAGCTCGATGTAATCTTTGTCCCGGTAGAAAAAAGGACATCCTTCTCCATTGTGCTTCACAAAAGAACCAAGAAATTTGAAATCAAAAGGCAAAACTGCAGCAAATTAAAAACACAGAATAGAACCCATACTCGCCTTGTACGTCGAACAACAGTAGAAGGCTTGCCCATAACTATAGGGTTGCTTGGACAGGTGTCGCACAACCCGCCATTGCCCGCATTCGTTGCACATAATCAATGGGAGAGCATTAGACTTGCCTAGATCTGTTGCAGACACACTTGATGCTATGCCTATGGACGCGAATCTAGAGGGCGGTGGCATCAACCAAGAACGGGAGGAGGGCATGCACGGGGTAGGGTTTGGGGGTGGGAGCATCTAAGGGAGAGAGTTTTTATTTTCCACCAAGGAGGGGGCACAATGAAAAATTCCCTTCTCTTTTAATCAGCCAGGTACACATCGATGCCACGGTGAACAGTACACGTCGGATCTATTCCTTCCCCAAAGGGGTATGGACCTCCTGTGCACAACATAATAAGTTTAAGGACCTAAAGCTACACTTTGAAAAATGTTGGACCTAGGTGAGACAGGGCGAAAAGTTAATGGACATGTGGTGCATTTTGCTCTAAAATCAATTACTAGCCCATGCATGCGGCAGCACAACCCATGGACTAGTATACTACTCATGATGCACTACTACAGAAATATTTTTTAAAGACGCCACCTATTTTTCTAGGGATGGTTCACTTAACAAACCGTTTCTTTCTAGCACTGGGAGCACTGTAGCTTATGAAATGCCTCTGGAAATACATTTTTAGGGATGATTATGTTAAGTAACCCGCTTCTAGAAATGCATCCATTTTCAGAGACGGTCAACTTAATATAATCATCCTTGAAAATATAATTTCTAGAGGCTGTAGCTTCCAACTGCCCCTAAAAATGGGTGATTTCTAGGTAATCAACCTCCCCTTGAAATTGATTTTCAATGGTGAATGGCTAAGTCAACCGTTCTTAAAAATAGCTACAAAACAAATAAATTCATAGCCTTTTCAATTGAAGTCGAACAAAGACAAAATTTATATGAAAACTTTGTAGTTGATGAGTTTTTTAGATCTATTGGTTAGTGGACATTGTTTTGCGACAACTCTTTAATTCTATAGTTTGCTTAGGTTTAGTCCAAATAAACCTATCGGTGAAATCAGATGATTTTTTATCAGGTTCTTGTCGCCTATGATGATTTTGGTGATGGCCACGACAAGTTTGTCATTGCAGGCATCGATTTAATGGCAAAAGGCCAGTTTGTGACCGTTATCTACAAATGGAGAGGTGCTCCTGGGCACTCCCTACAATGATAGTAGTTCTGAGAGGATATATCAGGCATCCAACATGACGAATCAAATATTAGAGGTGATGAATGCAGCATATGTTGTACTCGACAATGCAACCGTCAATGTTTTTTCATCTCTTTAGATGTGGTTGGACTGCTGGAACGTTGATCTTACGGCATGTCCAATATTGTTGTGTTTATCATTGGATTTAATATAAGGACTGCACTCTGCTTTCGGTGTTCAACAAGACCCTGTCAATCTAGAGCATTGGCTGCATCGAGTAAATTAAGGGCGTGTTTGCCTTGTAGCCGAGCACGCCGCACGTAGCTCTGGCGCCGCCAAATGTCTGGCGCAGGAAATGAGCGCCGAACTTTTGGCGGAGGTTGGCACACAACTAGACAGGGAACGACGCTGCAGTTTCGGCACGCCCGATGCACGGCAGCAACCAAACGTAG
Source organism: Tripidium arundinaceum (assembly GCA_030439765.1). Lineage (NCBI taxonomy): Eukaryota > Viridiplantae > Streptophyta > Magnoliopsida > Poales > Poaceae > Tripidium > Tripidium arundinaceum. The sequence goes on along the minus strand of JAHUYU010000519.1, from coordinate 495 downwards.
TTTCGGCGTGCCGCAGTTTAGTTGTGGCGAAGTGCGGCTACGAGTCAAACACGTCCAAGCTACTAGGGGGAGCAAATGGTGGAAGAATCTAGATAGAATACTGTACCTTTTTATTTAAGATTATTTCATGTGTAACTTGGAATGTATTGTGCCGAGTTTTGTATAATTCCCCATTGTAATTCCGAATGTATTGTGTCGAGCTTTGGTATAATTCCCCATTCATTAAAAAATGATACTATTGCCCAGGTCCCCCGCTCTTTTATTTCTATTGACGGGTGATGCCGTCTGGTAAGAAGTCTTCTATAGCCCACGTTACGAAATAAATGAGGAAACGAAGCAAGTGTTCACGTCAGCTCGGTCGAGGATAGATTTTGGAGAGCTATAGTCGCTATGTTTTTTTTTTTGATAAACGTCGCTATGCAAATTGGTCATTCGTATTGCTCGAAACAGACATATCGCATACTAAAGCTTCGCCTTAGCAGTTGACGCGATGCC
>JAHUYU010001908.1:0-16197 GCA_030439765.1 Tripidium arundinaceum | reverse complement strand
CAGCTAAGCGGAGGGGAAGATTTGCAGGCCAGCACTGCAAGATTAAGTCTAGCTTGCGAATCTGAGTCGCTAGACAAAGGTTGCCAAGTGCTGACGAAGAAGAAGACCCGGTTTCATCCCTGAAGGTCGAGTGTGCATCCAGTTAGTTAGTGGCCTTAGAATCTGCCATGTTCTTGTTCGACCCCTTTTGTTTCTGGCTCTGTTGGACCTATGTTATGTTCTGGGTGCTCATTTTCTTGGCATTCCTTCATTGCTCGCGTCTGTCGAAACTTCTAGATTAAGGTGGATCTAATGCTTTATATGTATTCCTAGCCCTTGGGGCCGGTCTTTGTTTTATCCCTGGATTCTGTGCGATTTGGGAATCACCCGTAGCACGAGAAGTTGTGTAAATCTCCGGTGTAGTTCCAGATCTATGGGGAGTTACTGTACTCTTCCCTTGGAAGCTTTCGTTCAGAATCTCGGGACGAGATTCTTTTAAGGGGGGAGGGCTGTAACACCCCAGGTGTTAATCTCTAGCTACGGTCGCTAATCATGTCATGAGCATCATATCTTGATATTAATCCATGTGGTGAAGTGAAGAATGAGTTTTTGTTGCATTTAAATATGTCGAGTAATAAACCTTAGTGCTTTAGCCGTGCTTGGAAATATATAAAGTTGGCTTGAAAAATGAATTTTTGAGAGCTAAAATGATATATAAGGTGGGTAGAAAATTATGCCATCAGCAAGATAAGAACGTCGTGCGTGTGTTAGTATGTTTGTTTCGAGTGTTGATGTGATGTTTGTTAGTTTAAAAATTAGTATGAAAAAGAACAGAAATGGAAAAACCTAGTTCCGAATTGGGTTGATAAAATAATGGTTTGGTATGAAATATGAGTTATCGCATGAAATAATTGTTGGTGGAAGTTAATCGGGTTTAGAACTTAATATATATATATATATATATATATATGAACGAATGAATGAAAATGAAAACAAAAGTGCCGCTGCTCATTGCGCGCGTTCACAGCCGCTCGTCTCACCTACCAAGCTCTGTCCTCTTTGCGCGCGTTCACAGCCGCTCGTCTCACCTACCAAGCTTTGTCCTCTTTGCGCACGTTCACAGCCGCTCGTCTCACCTACCAAGCTTTGTCCTCTTTACGTGCGTTCACAGCCGCTCGTCTCACCTACCAAGTTTTGTCCTCTTTGCGCGCGTTCACAGCCGCTCGTCTCACCTACCTAGCAGTCCTCTCTCTTTTTCTCTCCCTCCCATCTCTCATTCATGATCAGCCACCAGAGAAAGAAAGGAGAAGGGGAAAGGAGAGGAGGAGAAGGAAGAAGAAGAGGAGAAGGAGGAGGACGCCCAGCCCCTGCCGAAGGACGACACCGGCGACGAGCTACTTCTTCCCCACGCCCACCTTCTTCTCCCTTGCTGAAATTCTGGTCCGTGCAGTTCCTGTTTGGAGGATATTTTCGTGAATTAAATAGTCTTTCATGTAAATGTTGATAATACAAAAGTTGTAGAGAACTTTGATATCTTTGTTGTCCTAAAATATCATAATTTTGGCCTCTCAGGTTTGGGAGTTATGACTTTTAGAAATCCCCTGTCAGGTTTTGACTGTGTGCTGTACAGTTCTGAAGTATTGTGTATTTCGACCTTGTTAACTTCAAAACTAGCTTCTGTTGGTAACTAGGAAGTTGTAGTGTTTTTCTTAAGCTTTCCAAATTGCTAAAGAACAATATTTTTGGTTGGCTAGAACTCCAGTTATGAATTTCTGAAGTTTCCTGTCAGTTTCTGTCCTTGTTTGTGCAGCTGTACTTGTTTGCTGTTTTCAACCTTGATAACCACTGAACTAACCCTAGGTGATAATAACAAAGTTGTAGACAATTTCATAAGCTTTCCATAGAGTATAAGAACACCTCTGTTTGATGTCTAAATCTTGATATAGGGTTAAAACATGTGACTGATGTGTTGCTGTCCAAAACTGCTTGTGTTTAAAGTGTTTGCTTTCACTCATTCTTGTATGGATGATCGATAGTGATTAACTTAAAGCACGGGGGGACTAAACTAGCGTACTTAATATGAATAACCAAAGTAGGAAGCGAATATGCAATGTGTTGCCGCGCTATGCATTCATATGTTGCATTGCATATCAATTAGGGACGATGATGGATCGATGGATCAAGCGGAGGACTTGGTGTTGGACCAAAGGCTGGTGCAATGGTGATCATGTCGCGCAATGGAATCCTAACTTTTGGTTATAAGTTACCCAGGCAAGCCCCGGTTCATAACCCCTACCTTCTGCACCTTGTATATAATGTTATGCATTAAGTTTTGAGGAGTTGAATGAAACCTACTTGCATATATATACCCTTATCCTATGAGTCTTACTAGTATGACAGGATCGCGTAGTTGCCATGCTATAGGACTTCGGTAGAAGTCGAGTGATTGCCTGTCACTCGCGAGAGATAGGATTATATTTCATGTTTTTACTGTTATTACCATCACCTGAATTGTATATGGGTAATAATTGGAGACCGGGCGGGACTGCGGATTCTTGGGTGGACTTGGACCTGGTTGGGCAACAGAGCGAGGCTCTGGTTGCGTTGTCCCGCCTGTGTCGATTGAGGACCGACCGCTGTTGGAGGTGTAGTCAAGTTACAGACTTTTATCCCAGGCACATACTTGCTTATGGGAGCTCGGAAGGCTTGTTACTCTCTTGTCATGGGTTCCGGCTCCATCCGGACCAACTGAAGGTGGATTATATATGGGTAGTAGGAGGTCCAAGCACCGCGAGAGGGCGGGGGCTTGGAGTCCCAGTATGGACGGGGACTCGGTTCTCTTGACAGGAGGATAATGGGTTGGTCCCGTTTGTACCGGGGTACAGACGAGGCGTGCGTTTTGGGATACCCAGCTGGGCACATTGATTCGCGAATCGCCGTCGTTGCGGTACGGCTTGACTATGGTCCGGCACCGTAGTAAGAACTGGAACTTGAAAGAGAATAAAATGGTTCTGATTGCTTACCACGTGCTTGAAAATAGCATAGGTGCTTACCTAGGATGGTTAGATAAATGAATTAATCATGACTGCTAATAGAATGAATATAAGGATGCACTTTTAGTAATGCTTCCTGCAGATGCAATAAACCCACAAGCCAGATAGCCCTGCATATCCTTGGAGTCTTTTATTTCCTCCTGTCGGGTAAGTCTTGCTGAGTACAATTGAGTACTCAGGGTTTTATTCTACCCTGTTGCAGGTCACAGGTGCCGGACCATAGTCAAGCCGTACCGCAACGACGGCGATTCGCGAATCAATGTGCCCAGCTGGGTATCCCAAAACGCACGCCTCGTCTGTACCCCGGTACAAACGGGACCAACCCATTATCCTCCTGTCAAGAGAACCGAGTCCCCGTCCATACTGGGACTCCAAGCCCCCGCCCTCTCGCGGTGCTTGGACCTCCTACTACCCATATATAATCCACCTTCAGTTGGTCCGGATGGAGCCGGAACCCATGACAAGAGAGTAACAAGCCTTCCGAGCTCCCATAAGCAAGTATGTGCCTGGGATAAAAGTCTGTAACTTGACTACACCTCCAACAGCGGTCGGTCCTCAATCGACACAGGCGGGACAACGCAACCAGAGCCTCGCTCTGTTGCCCAACCAGGTCCAAGTCCACCCAAGAATCCGCAGTCCCGCCCGGTCTCCAATTATTACCCATATACAATTCAGGTGATGGTAATAACAGTAAAAACATGAAATATAATCCTATCTCTCGCGAGTGACAGGCAATCACTCGACTTCTACCGAAGTCCTATAGCATGGCAACTACGCGATCCTGTCATACTAGTAAGACTCATAGGATAAGGGTATATATATGCAAGTAGGTTTCATTCAACTCCTCAAAACTTAATGCATAACATTATATACAAGGTGCAGAAGGTAGGGGTTATGAACCGGGGCTTGCCTGGGTAACTTATAACCAAAAGTTAGGATTCCATTGCGCGACATGATCACCATTGCACCAGCCTTTGGTCCAACACCAAGTCCTCCGCTTGATCCATCGATCCATCATCGTCCCTAATTGATATGCAATGCAACATATGAATGCATAGCGCGGCAACACATTGCATATTCGCTTCCTACTTTGGTTATTCATATTAAGTACGCTAGTTTAGTCCCCCCGTGCTTTAAGTTAATCACTATCGATCATCCATACAAGAATGAGTGAAAGCAAACACTTTAAACACAAGCAGTTTTGGACAGCAACACATCAGTCACATGTTTTAACCCTATATCAAGATTTAGACATCAAACAGAGGTGTTCTTATACTCTATGGAAAGCTTATGAAATTGTCTACAACTTTGTTATTATCACCTAGGGTTAGTTCAGTGGTTATCAAGGTTGAAAACAGCAAACAAGTACAGCTGCACAAACAAGGACAGAAACTGACAGGAAACTTCAGAAATTCATAACTGGAGTTCTAGCCAACCAAAAATATTGTTCTTTAGCAATTTGGAAAGCTTAAGAAAAACACTACAACTTCCTAGTTACCAACAGAAGCTAGTTTTGAAGTTAACAAGGTCGAAATACACAATACTTCAGAACTGTACAGCACACAGTCAAAACCTGACAGGGGATTTCTAAAAGTCATAACTCCCAAACCTGAGAGGCCAAAATTATGATATTTTAGGACAACAAAGATATCAAAGTTCTCTACAACTTTTGTATTATCAACATTTACATGAAAGACTATTTAATTCACTCATGCATCGCACTCCTTCTCTCTCCTCGCACCCTTGTCCGCTCTTGGACCTCGCCCTTGCACCCGTACCGGACCCCCCTTACCTTGGTCGTCCATGCGCCTCCACGCCGCGCGAATCCTGTCACCTCCCTCTTCCTTTCCCCCGCTCAGACTCGAGTGCGGAGCGCACCATGGCCGATGGCCGCCCCACCATTGTCTCCCTTCTCCTCATCCTCTCTTTCCTCGGTGCGCTGCACCACCACCTCCGTCCGCTCCGCCGAGCTATAAACACAACCCTGAGTCCCTCTTCTTCGCCGCCCCCAACTCCTCCAAGGCTTAAACGCCAAAAATCGTCGAGCCAATCTCCCTTTCCAAGCGAAGCTAGGCTAATTCCAGAAGCAGCTAAGCGGGAGGGGAAGATTTGCAGGCCAGCACTGCAAGATTAAGTCTAGCTTGCGAATCTGAGTCGCTAGACAAAGGTTGCCAAGTGCTGACGAAGAAGAAGACCCGGTTTCATCCCTGAAGGTCGAGTGTGCATCCAGTTAGTTAGTGGCCTTAGAATCTGCCATGTTCTTGTTCGACCCCTTTTGTTTCTGGCTCTGTTGGACCTATGTTATGTTCTGGGTGCTCATTTTCTTGGCATTCCTTCATTGCTCGCGTCTGTCGAAACTTCTAGATTAAGGTGGATCTAATGCTTTATATGTATTCCTAGCCCTTGGGGCCGGTCTTTGTTTTATCCCTGGATTCTGTGCGATTTGGGAATCACCCGTAGCACGAGAAGTTGTGTAAATCTCCGGTGTAGTTCCAGATCTATGGGGAGTTACTGTACTCTTCCCTTGGAAGCTTTCGTTCAGAATCTCGGGACGAGATTCTTTTAAGGGGGGAGGGCTGTAACACCCCAGGTGTTAATCTCTAGCTACGGTCGCTAATCATGTCATGAGCATCATATCTTGATATTAATCCATGTGGTGAAGTGAAGAATGAGTTTTTGTTGCATTTAAATATGTCGAGTAATAAACCTTAGTGCTTTAGCCGTGCTTGGAAATATATAAAGTTGGCTTGAAAAATGAATTTTTGAGAGCTAAAATGATATATAAGGTGGGTAGAAAATTATGCCATCAGCAAGATAAGAACGTCGTGCGTGTGTTAGTATGTTTGTTTCGAGTGTTGATGTGATGTTTGTTAGTTTAAAAATTAGTATGAAAAAGAACAGAAATGGAAAAACCTAGTTCCGAATTGGGTTGATAAAATAATGGTTTGGTATGAAATATGAGTTATCGCATGAAATAATTGTTGGTGGAAGTTAATCGGGTTTAGAACTTAATATATATATATATATATATATATATGAACGAATGAATGAAAATGAAAACAAAAGTGCCGCTGCTCATTGCGCGCGTTCACAGCCGCTCGTCTCACCTACCAAGCTCTGTCCTCTTTGCGCGCGTTCACAGCCGCTCGTCTCACCTACCAAGCTTTGTCCTCTTTGCGCACGTTCACAGCCGCTCGTCTCACCTACCAAGCTTTGTCCTCTTTACGTGCGTTCACAGCCGCTCGTCTCACCTACCAAGTTTTGTCCTCTTTGCGCGCGTTCACAGCCGCTCGTCTCACCTACCTAGCAGTCCTCTCTCTTTTTCTCTCCCTCCCATCTCTCATTCATGATCAGCCACCAGAGAAAGAAAGGAGAAGGGGAAAGGAGAGGAGGAGAAGGAAGAAGAAGAGGAGAAGGAGGAGGACGCCCAGCCCCTGCCGAAGGACGACACCGGCGACGAGCTACTTCTTCCCCACGCCCACCTTCTTCTCCCTTGCTGAAATTCTGGTCCGTGCAGTTCCTGTTTGGAGGATATTTTCGTGAATTAAATAGTCTTTCATGTAAATGTTGATAATACAAAAGTTGTAGAGAACTTTGATATCTTTGTTGTCCTAAAATATCATAATTTTGGCCTCTCAGGTTTGGGAGTTATGACTTTTAGAAATCCCCTGTCAGGTTTTGACTGTGTGCTGTACAGTTCTGAAGTATTGTGTATTTCGACCTTGTTAACTTCAAAACTAGCTTCTGTTGGTAACTAGGAAGTTGTAGTGTTTTTCTTAAGCTTTCCAAATTGCTAAAGAACAATATTTTTGGTTGGCTAGAACTCCAGTTATGAATTTCTGAAGTTTCCTGTCAGTTTCTGTCCTTGTTTGTGCAGCTGTACTTGTTTGCTGTTTTCAACCTTGATAACCACTGAACTAACCCTAGGTGATAATAACAAAGTTGTAGACAATTTCATAAGCTTTCCATAGAGTATAAGAACACCTCTGTTTGATGTCTAAATCTTGATATAGGGTTAAAACATGTGACTGATGTGTTGCTGTCCAAAACTGCTTGTGTTTAAAGTGTTTGCTTTCACTCATTCTTGTATGGATGATCGATAGTGATTAACTTAAAGCACGGGGGGACTAAACTAGCGTACTTAATATGAATAACCAAAGTAGGAAGCGAATATGCAATGTGTTGCCGCGCTATGCATTCATATGTTGCATTGCATATCAATTAGGGACGATGATGGATCGATGGATCAAGCGGAGGACTTGGTGTTGGACCAAAGGCTGGTGCAATGGTGATCATGTCGCGCAATGGAATCCTAACTTTTGGTTATAAGTTACCCAGGCAAGCCCCGGTTCATAACCCCTACCTTCTGCACCTTGTATATAATGTTATGCATTAAGTTTTGAGGAGTTGAATGAAACCTACTTGCATATATATACCCTTATCCTATGAGTCTTACTAGTATGACAGGATCGCGTAGTTGCCATGCTATAGGACTTCGGTAGAAGTCGAGTGATTGCCTGTCACTCGCGAGAGATAGGATTATATTTCATGTTTTTACTGTTATTACCATCACCTGAATTGTATATGGGTAATAATTGGAGACCGGGCGGGACTGCGGATTCTTGGGTGGACTTGGACCTGGTTGGGCAACAGAGCGAGGCTCTGGTTGCGTTGTCCCGCCTGTGTCGATTGAGGACCGACCGCTGTTGGAGGTGTAGTCAAGTTACAGACTTTTATCCCAGGCACATACTTGCTTATGGGAGCTCGGAAGGCTTGTTACTCTCTTGTCATGGGTTCCGGCTCCATCCGGACCAACTGAAGGTGGATTATATATGGGTAGTAGGAGGTCCAAGCACCGCGAGAGGGCGGGGGCTTGGAGTCCCAGTATGGACGGGGACTCGGTTCTCTTGACAGGAGGATAATGGGTTGGTCCCGTTTGTACCGGGGTACAGACGAGGCGTGCGTTTTGGGATACCCAGCTGGGCACATTGATTCGCGAATCGCCGTCGTTGCGGTACGGCTTGACTATGGTCCGGCACCTGTGACCTGCAACAGGGTAGAATAAAACCCTGAGTACTCAATTGTACTCAGCAAGACTTACCCGACAGGAGGAAATAAAAGACTCCAAGGATATGCAGGGCTATCTGGCTTGTGGGTTTATTGCATCTGCAGGAAGCATTACTAAAAGTGCATCCTTATATTCATTCTATTAGCAGTCATGATTAATTCATTTATCTAACCATCCTAGGTAAGCACCTATGCTATTTTCAAGCACGTGGTAAGCAATCAGAACCATTTTATTCTCTTTCAAGTTCCAGTTCTTACTACGGTGCCGGACCATAGTCAAGCCGTACCGCAACGACGGCGATTCGCGAATCAATGTGCCCAGCTGGGTATCCCAAAACGCACGCCTCGTCTGTACCCCGGTACAAACGGGACCAACCCATTATCCTCCTGTCAAGAGAACCGAGTCCCCGTCCATACTGGGACTCCAAGCCCCCGCCCTCTCGCGGTGCTTGGACCTCCTACTACCCATATATAATCCACCTTCAGTTGGTCCGGATGGAGCCGGAACCCATGACAAGAGAGTAACAAGCCTTCCGAGCTCCCATAAGCAAGTATGTGCCTGGGATAAAAGTCTGTAACTTGACTACACCTCCAACAGCGGTCGGTCCTCAATCGACACAGGCGGGACAACGCAACCAGAGCCTCGCTCTGTTGCCCAACCAGGTCCAAGTCCACCCAAGAATCCGCAGTCCCGCCCGGTCTCCAATTATTACCCATATACAATTCAGGTGATGGTAATAACAGTAAAAACATGAAATATAATCCTATCTCTCGCGAGTGACAGGCAATCACTCGACTTCTACCGAAGTCCTATAGCATGGCAACTACGCGATCCTGTCATACTAGTAAGACTCATAGGATAAGGGTATATATATGCAAGTAGGTTTCATTCAACTCCTCAAAACTTAATGCATAACATTATATACAAGGTGCAGAAGGTAGGGGTTATGAACCGGGGCTTGCCTGGGTAACTTATAACCAAAAGTTAGGATTCCATTGCGCGACATGATCACCATTGCACCAGCCTTTGGTCCAACACCAAGTCCTCCGCTTGATCCATCGATCCATCATCGTCCCTAATTGATATGCAATGCAACATATGAATGCATAGCGCGGCAACACATTGCATATTCGCTTCCTACTTTGGTTATTCATATTAAGTACGCTAGTTTAGTCCCCCCGTGCTTTAAGTTAATCACTATCGATCATCCATACAAGAATGAGTGAAAGCAAACACTTTAAACACAAGCAGTTTTGGACAGCAACACATCAGTCACATGTTTTAACCCTATATCAAGATTTAGACATCAAACAGAGGTGTTCTTATACTCTATGGAAAGCTTATGAAATTGTCTACAACTTTGTTATTATCACCTAGGGTTAGTTCAGTGGTTATCAAGGTTGAAAACAGCAAACAAGTACAGCTGCACAAACAAGGACAGAAACTGACAGGAAACTTCAGAAATTCATAACTGGAGTTCTAGCCAACCAAAAATATTGTTCTTTAGCAATTTGGAAAGCTTAAGAAAAACACTACAACTTCCTAGTTACCAACAGAAGCTAGTTTTGAAGTTAACAAGGTCGAAATACACAATACTTCAGAACTGTACAGCACACAGTCAAAACCTGACAGGGGATTTCTAAAAGTCATAACTCCCAAACCTGAGAGGCCAAAATTATGATATTTTAGGACAACAAAGATATCAAAGTTCTCTACAACTTTTGTATTATCAACATTTACATGAAAGACTATTTAATTCACGAAAATATCCTCCAAACAGGAACTGCACGGACCAGAATTTCAGCAAGGGAGAAGAAGGTGGGCGTGGGGAAGAAGTAGCTCGTCGCCGGTGTCGTCCTTCGGCAGGGGCTGGGCGTCCTCCTCCTTCTCCTCTTCTTCTTCCTTCTCCTCCTCTCCTTTCCCCTTCTCCTTTCTTTCTCTGGTGGCTGATCATGAATGAGAGATGGGAGGGAGAGAAAAAGAGAGAGGACTGCTAGGTAGGTGAGACGAGCGGCTGTGAACGCGCGCAAAGAGGACAAAACTTGGTAGGTGAGACGAGCGGCTGTGAACGCACGTAAAGAGGACAAAGCTTGGTAGGTGAGACGAGCGGCTGTGAACGTGCGCAAAGAGGACAAAGCTTGGTAGGTGAGACGAGCGGCTGTGAACGCGCGCAAAGAGGACAGAGCTTGGTAGGTGAGACGAGCGGCTGTGAACGCGCGCAATGAGCAGCGGCACTTTTGTTTTCATTTTCATTCATTCGTTCATATATATATATATATATATATATATATTAAGTTCTAAACCCGATTAACTTCCACCAACAATTATTTCATGCGATAACTCATATTTCATACCAAACCATTATTTTATCAACCCAATTCGGAACTAGGTTTTTCCATTTCTGTTCTTTTTCATACTAATTTTTAAACTAACAAACATCACATCAACACTCGAAACAAACATACTAACACACGCACGACGTTCTTATCTTGCTGATGGCATAATTTTCTACCCACCTTATATATCATTTTAGCTCTCAAAAATTCATTTTTCAAGCCAACTTTATATATTTCCAAGCACGGCTAAAGCACTAAGGTTTATTACTCGACATATTTAAATGCAACAAAAACTCATTCTTCACTTCACCACATGGATTAATATCAAGATATGATGCTCATGACATGATTAGCGACCGTAGCTAGAGATTAACACCTGGGGTGTTACAGCCCTCCCCCCTTAAAAGAATCTCGTCCCGAGATTCTGAACGAAAGCTTCCAAGGGAAGAGTACAGTAACTCCCCATAGATCTGGAACTACACCGGAGATTTACACAACTTCTCGTGCTACGGGTGATTCCCAAATCGCACAGAATCCAGGGATAAAACAAAGACTGGCCCCAAGGGCTAGGAATACATATAAAGCATTAGATCCACCTTAATCTAGAAGTTTCGACAGACGCGAGCAATGAAGGAATGCCAAGAAAATGAGCACCCAGAACATAACATAGGTCCAACAGAGCCAGAAACAAAAGGGGTCGAACAAGAACATGGCAGATTCTAAGGCCACTAACTAACTGGATGCACACTCGACCTTCAGGGATGAAACCGGGTCTTCTTCTTCGTCAGCACTTGGCAACCTTTGTCTAGCGACTCAGATTCGCAAGCTAGACTTAATCTTGCAGTGCTGGCCTGCAAATCTTCCCCTCCCGCTTAGCTGCTTCTGGAATTAGCCTAGCTTCGCTTGGAAAGGGAGATTGGCTCGACGATTTTTGGCGTTTAAGCCTTGGAGGAGTTGGGGGCGGCGAAGAAGAGGGACTCAGGGTTGTGTTTATAGCTCGGCGGAGCGGACGGAGGTGGTGGTGCAGCGCACCGAGGAAAGAGAGGATGAGGAGAAGGGAGACAATGGTGGGGCGGCCATCGGCCATGGTGCGCTCCGCACTCGAGTCTGAGCGGGGGAAAGGAAGAGGGAGGTGACAGGATTCGCGCGGCGTGGAGGCGCATGGACGACCAAGGTAAGGGGGGTCCGGTACGGGTGCAAGGGCGAGGTCCAAGAGCGGACAAGGGTGCGAGGAGAGAGAAGGAGTGCGATGCATGAGTGAATGCGGCACAGCACCGCACTAATGCGAAAGCGAGTGCATGAGCGGGTCCGGTGCGCTCGCGGCATCTGCAGGACACGTGGCGACAGTGACTCGGCGTACGTCGCGTGTCTCCACAGGTGTCCTAATGACCCGCACTACGGTGATATCCAAACACCTGATTAGTCTCTTAGCGTAGGATATATCAATTACGCATACCCTAGTTTGCCGTAGAAGAGCGACATATTACCTCTGAGGACAGCATAAGAACATCACAAAGCTGCAAGACAAACATACTGCTTCGAAACTACAACGGAAGGTAACAACACTGGGGAAAAACGAGGAAAAAAAACACTACTAGGCTACGGGTACATCTCCCCGGGGGGGCAACTAATCTACTACGTCGGACCGAACGGCTTCATTCCTGGGCTCCCGTGATTGCTATACCGCACTGGGTTGCAGATCTGCTTCTTCTTTTGGCGGTGGCTGGGTGAGGGGAAGGGAAGGCTCTATTTCTGAGGCTTCCGTGGGTGGAGGGGCTGGCGGAACATCAATTCCTCTTCTTTCGGGAGGGTAGACAGGAATCCCTTCCAAGATCACAGGCTCCTGCCTATCCATGGCAAGCGTCCTACGCTTGGCTCTAGTAACGAGAAAAATGTCCTTCAGCTCCTGGGTGTGGCGGTCTTTGGCCTCCTTCAGGGCTTCGGCAATGGCAGTCTCACGGCTCTCTGCGGCTGCTGTATCGGCATGTGCTTCTGCGAGTTGCACTTGGAGCATCCTGGAGAAGATCTCGGCTTCCTCGGCTCGACGAAGACACTCCCTCAACTTCGAGGCCTGCCGGTCATACTGCTCATCCAGAGCAAGCACAAATACGTGGTCATGTGCACCACGGTCGGGTTGTCTTCTTGCAGGCCTTGCCCATGCAAAGCCTCCATGCGAGCCCCCCATACCCGCCGATTCTTGTTCAAGGGTGGAAAGAACCGCATGGGGGTACGAGCAATGGGCTCCTCATAGATCTGGCAAAGGTGTTGCAAGGCTTTGCGGGCCACAACTTGGTAGGTGTCGACGAAGCGAAACCCGGTTGCGGTCATACTCCAGGCTTCAGTGAGCTCGGGGAACTCCTCACTTTTCCCAATGTAGACGGTGACTTCACATCGCTCAGTACCATGCTCCTCATACTCACGGCCTTCATACTCGGGGCGATCTCTAATTCCGAGTTTCTGCATGGTGGCATACAGAATCTTGGGAAAGCCCTCGGTGTTCAGGCAGTAGCTGCTGACCCAGGGCTCCTGCCATTCTTCGTGGGTGGTGGTTGGTAAGGGAGGATTAAAGGGCTAAGGGCTTTGCTCGAGAGAAGAAGGCTGTTGGCGAGATAAGTCGAATGCGCTGAGTGGTGGTACCAAGCAACTGAGATCGGTCTTTGTAGAGGTGGAGTGGTCACCGGTCCTGGCGCAGTCCGCCAACAAGCATGAGCGGGGGAAAACGAGAAAGGAGGCAGCAGGATTCACGCAGCGTGCGGACGACCGAGACCACGAGGGTTCCAGTACGGGTGCGGGGCAGAGGACTGACAAGAGCGCACGGAAAAAGAGGGAGAAAAAAGAGCGTGCGAGGTTGCGACGAAAATAGACGTGACCCAACGGAGTTAACGCGACCAGTAACCATGAATAGAGCGACGGGACAGGTTTTACAGGAATTCTGATAGCTTCACGTACAACTGAAGACCACAAGATTAATAAACTTTTCTCAACACCATAATCTTCTTTGTCCTTTTGAAAAGAGCATTACTCCATCAACTCGCTATGAATTTCCCATTAGAACACAAGGAGATTTCCACGTAAAGGGTTTGATGGCAAGAGAAAGAGGATCAGTACAATCCTGTAACGGATCCTGGTCAAGGACCTCGATACCAGCACGTGCCGAGCAGCACGACCATGTGGCAGCTGTTCCCACAGGGGCCCTCGGTTTCGCCGCGGCACCATAAGTCATTGACCCCGAAACCATTACAGATCATATAGCCAATAAAACCAGAATAATAGAGGTAGTGAGAACAGAACAAGGACCTTCCTTCCAAGGATGAAGGATCAGAAGAAATTAATTCGAATGGACATAAATCAAGAGGAATTTCAATGTTTTGCTGGGACCTCCATAACTTGCTAATAATAGTATTGCATCTTTTCTAACCACCGTTGTGTGCCTTGTGTCTCTTAAGCTTGTACCTGAATTATCTGCTTCGCGTGTAAACCGCTTGAGGTTGCTTTTGAGAAATTCGGGAGGGGATAAACAGAAGACCTAGACAAGTCTAACTAGATCTCAAAGGGGTTTTCATTACACATTAACGTAACGCAACACAGACCCAAACAAGATATGCATGCATGCGCGTCCTATACGTTCCCTCGCTGTTGCCACATATAGGGCAACCGTTCTCAGATTTTTGGCACATTGTTCTCTCCCTGTAGCTAGTCGATGCTAGCGAACTATGCTCGGGGTTAGTGTACCTGCAGAAAACTGGATTAAACCCTAGCTAAATCAGCAGAGTGCCATCTAGCCTAGGTACATAAACTATAGAAATAGGGCTACTTATATAACTTTGCATGCAACGTCCTAACTTTTTGAAAAGAGCTTGTTGTCAATTTTTAATTTAGAAACGGTTTTCAAAGCTTCATCTTCTCATTTATGCTCTGATACCACCTGTGGCAGAACCGCCTGATTAATATCCTCCTAGGAGTACTTGTCTTTCCATTAGACGCTAAGTACCCCAAGGAGAGCATAGACCAGACTGTTCCGTCGAGCACACCCAGTGGGAGAACTCGAAAATCCACATTTTTCATCAGGATCGCATAATGAGTGGATAAAGCTTATAACATTATTAACCATTTCTTACATCACTTTTAATACAACATCAGCGTTATGAACAATTTAATTTAACAGCGGAAGGTAAACATGTAATCAGTGTACAGCTGGATTAAAGAATTATTCCCTAGCAAGTTAAAGTATTAACATGATGAATATTGCATATATGAAATGAAAGCAGGTTATAAGTCTTTACTTATAAAACCTTTTTGGGTGAAAGTTATAAATAAACTCTATGTCCGCAACGTAAGGAAATCCCTCGCTGAGCCCACCAGGAGGTTTCCCACACACAAGGGTCAGCTCTATCAGCACCTGTGACCTGCAACAGGGTAGAATAAAACCCTGAGTACTCAATTGTACTTAGCAAGACTTACCCGACAGGAGGAAATAAAAGACTCCAAGGATATGCAGGGCTATCTGGCTTGTGGGTTTATTGCATCTGCAGGAAGCATTACTAAAAGTGCATCCTTATATTCATTCTATTAGCAGTCATGATTAATTCATTTATCTAACCATCCTAGGTAAGCACCTATGCTATTTTCAAAGCACGTGGTAAGCAATCAGAACCATTTTATTCTCTTTCAAGTTCCAGTTCTTACTACGGTGCCGGACCATAGTCAAGCCGTACCGCAACGACGGCGATTCGCGAATCAATGTGCCCAGCTGGGTATCCCAAAACGCACGCCTCGTCTGTACCCCGGTACAAACGGGACCAACCCATTATCCTCCTGTCAAGAGAACCGAGTCCCCGTCCATACTGGGACTCCAAGCCCCCGCCCTCTCGCGGTGCTTGGACCTCCTACTACCCATATATAATCCACCTTCAGTTGGTCCGGATGGAGCCGGAACCCATGACAAGAGAGTAACAAGCCTTCCGAGCTCCCATAAGCAAGTATGTGCCTGGGATAAAAGTCTGTAACTTGACTACACCTCCAACAGCCGCTCGTCTCACCTACCAAGTTTTGTCCTCTTTGCGCGCGTTCACAGCCGCTCGTCTCACCTACCTAGCAGTCCTCTCTCTTTTTCTCTCCCTCCCATCTCTCATTCATGATCAGCCACCAGAGAAAGAAAGGAGAAGGGGAAAGGAGAGGAGGAGAAGGAGAAGAAGTAAGAAGGAGAAGGAGGAGGACGCCCAGCCCCTGCCGAAGGACGACACCGGCGACGAGCTACTTCTTCCCCACGCCCACCTTCTTCTCCCTTGCTGAAATTCTGGTCCGTGCAGTTCCTGTTGGAGGATATTTTCGTGAATTAAATAGCTCTTTCATGTAAATGTTGACTAATACCAAAGTTGTAGAGAACTTTGATATCTTTGTTGTCCTAAAATATCATAATTTTGGCCTCTCAGGTTTGGGAGTTATGACTTTTAGAAATCCCCTGTCAGGTTTTGACTGTCGTGCTGTACAGTTCTGAAGTATTGTGTATTTCGACCTTGTTAACTTCAAAATAGCTTCTGTTGGTAACTAGGAAGTTGTAGTGTTTTTCTTAAGCTTTCCAAATTGCTAAAGAACAATATTTTTGAGTTGGCTAGAACTCAGTTATGAATTTCTGAAGTTTCCTGTCAGTTTCTGTCCTTGTTTGTGCAGCTGTACTTGTTTTGCTGTTTTCAACCTTGATAACCACTGAACTACCCTAGGAGATAATAAACAAGAGTTTTGGAGTTTCATAAGCCCTATA
>JAHUYU010000719.1:0-18857 GCA_030439765.1 Tripidium arundinaceum | reverse complement strand
GATAATATCAAAAGGCGGGGAATTGACCTGGACACAAGAGGCCATGTCTGTATGTGCTTTGATGAAGATGGGGGCACTGTTTTCTGAAGTGCAAACTAGCCAAGGGGTGCTGGCGTCTTTTGGAGATGGAACCAATCCGTCAGGCTCTGCTGGAAGCTCTGGCATGCAAAGTGAGCATCTTCCTGTGGAAGTGGTGGACTGGTGGGAGTGGGACGCACGAAAAAAGAGAGTGAGCATGTAATCGCTATCTTAGAGCCTGTTTAGTTGGCATGCATACTCAAAAAGAGAACCCAAAAAGTGCTACAGTACCTGTCACATCAAATCTTGCGGCATATGCATGGAGTACTAAATGTAGACGAAAGAAAAAACTAATTATACAGTTTAGTTGTAAATCACGAGACAAATCTTTTGAGCCTAATTAGTCCATGATTGGACACAAATTACCAAATAAAACGAAAAGTGTTACAGTAGTCGAACCCAAACTTTTTCACCAACTAAACAACCCCGTAGAGATGGTTGGACTGTGCTGAAGAAACCAATGCAGAAACTGAAGCCTGCTACTGGGCCAAAGCCAAGATGCTCGAAGCTCTCTCAGGCCTTGAACGGATGCATGTGTATCTATTTCAATCCATGTATGATGGAGTAAAATGAAATGAAATTTATTTTAATTCTACTCCAGTCTACTTCAACGCATATAAATTAAGATGAATACATGCGCATCCGACGAGTCCTCGAGCTGTTATGAAGATCGATAGCCCCTCGTGTAAAATTTCTATACGCCGTTGGCCGTTGCAAGCTGGCCCTGAATCCTACGTGCACGGGGAAGGTTTTTCATTTGAGTAACACTGATTAGATGAGTATGCTACAGAAAATCAGCACGGGAATCCACTGCATCTACCTGGAGATTCCCTGGACCCTTTCGTCGAGAAGGGCCCAGGCGATGAGAGATGACACGTCATCGTCGTCCTTTGCCCACTCACTCTGTCACACTCTCCTTCCTCTGTCCTCTTCCAGCCCACCCACCACTATATATAGGCAAAGCAGCAATCCAAACCCAACACAATCACTGGGGCACAGCCGCAGCCGCCCCCACAGCCTCCCTCCAGAGCACGAGCGATCGGCGCGCCCGTGAGACGGTGAGAGGAGAGGGGAGGGGAGGGCCGACCTGATCCTGATCAGATCAGCTGAAGGGGTCGAGCTCTTGGCTGCCTCACCCGCTGCTGCGCGGCAGTCAATGGCGATGCCGAGGGCGCCGGGCGCGGGATCGCTCCGCTTCCTGGGCCTCCTGAAGCAGCCGGAGTCAGCAGGGCCCGACGCCGCCGCGCCGTTCGAGCTCGACGAGCGCGACGTCGTGTGGCCGGCGGGCGGGGGGCATCACCAGCAGGACGGGCCGGCACTGCCAGTGCCCGAGGGGTCGGCGGCGGCGTCGCGTGCCGCGAGGCGGCGCGCGCACGGGGTGCCGCACAGCTTCGGGCTGTCGTCCCTGCTCGCCGACAGCGGCGGCGGCGGCGGCGGCGGCGGAGGGGTGGCCGTGCCCATACCCGCGAGGGGCGGTGGCGCCGAGCGCCGCGCCGAGGCAGTCGGCGCCGGTGCGCGTGCCGGCTCCGTGGCCGGGGAAGGCGGCGGGCGGGCGCCGCGCGGGGGAGACGGGCGCGGCGGCTGGGGCGGCGGCAGGAGGGCCGACGAGGACGAGGAGGACGAGGAGGAGATGGTGCCGCCGCACGTGGTCGCGGCGCGGCGCCACGCGCGGTCGTCGTCCGTGCTGGAGGGCGCCGGGCGCACGCTCAAGGGCCGCGACCTCCGCCGCGTCCGCAACGCCGTGCTCCGGCAGACCGGGTTCCTGGACCTCTGAACGAACCAGCGGAGCGAGCAACGGGGCCAGGGCCAGCCGTCAGAAGAAGCCGATGGATCAGCAGATCAGAGATCTCTTTCTTGAGCCCCCTGCCATTTCAGCTGCCGGCTGGCTCTCTCTCGTCTCCAGTGTAACAAAACCCCAAACCTTGCTTGCTCCATGGATGTTCCTCAACACCTCAAGAACTGAATTCAATGCATTTAATTTGATTGGTCTGTTTGAGGTCCCTGCTCTTCTTCTATTGTGCACAGAGCCTCCGAGTTTCTTCACCTGAATTCAGCACATTCACCTGATGACTAACAATAGGTACGAAATCGATCCCTCGAACAAAAAATAGATACGGAACGGACGAGATCAATGATCAGGAGTTCAGGACGAGGAAGAAGATGGTGAAAAAAAAAATACTGTGGGCGCGCACACAACAATCGCAATCGCAATCGAGTGGATGGTCTACTCTAATACTACCAAGTTGGGCTCATCTGGCACTAAAGAAAGCTATGGCTTTGACACGGACGGGAGGGGCAATATAATACTACTACGATGCGAAGCCTGAAGCCAGCCTGCGCCTAGTACCTGCATCAAGCATCCTAGGCATCTGCGGCGCTGGCCGCTGGGTGGCTGTTTCGCAATCACAATTCACACCAGCATGACGCAGGCCATGTTTAAACTATGCAAAAAAAAAAAGATTTCCATCACATCAAAATACCAGCACATGCATGGGGTATAAAATGTAGATGAAATAAAAAACGAATTGCACAGTTTTGTTATACTTTACGAGACCAACGTTTTGAGTCTAATTAGTCAATGCTGGGACAATTATTACCAAACAAAAACAAAATGCTACAGTGAGTTACAGTGCCGCACAGTACTTCCGGCGGCGCCAGTTCCGGGTAACTAAACAAGGCCGCAGCGTAGTTCGTTCCCATTCGCCCAGCCCGCCACTGTTTTCCTTCTTTATTCTGATCTGGCAGGGGTAATCAGAGGCAGCCATGGAAGAACGTGGGTGTAATAGGCTCGTCGAGAATTCCAATCATCATTCCTCTCTCTGCTCTGCTCCCGTCGGCGGCGGTGGCGGCGGTGCGGTTGGTGGCTCGCGCACGTACAGCGGGCTTGCATTATTTTTTACTACCGGTCGCCGGCCGGTGCCTGGCGGCGTGACGACGGCCTATTGCGGTTTCGTCAGAGATCGGAGCTGAGATCGGGAAAAGGCAGGCTCAGATCCCCATGCATGTCATGTCATGCCGTGATTGTCCGCTAGCTTCCACTGTTCCACAGGGAGGCGGGCAGAAGGCCGCCGCCGGCCGTCGTGTGCGCCAGCCGTCCTTTTTGCCTCTCGTCGTTTCGTGCAGTGTGGGCTGTCCCTCTCATGTCTCATCAACAACACTCATCATGGACTCGTCACACGTCACTGGGGTGGGTGGACACTGGACAGCATGCTGCATGCGTGGTTAATCTCCCTAAATAATATTATTCTATGTACTATAAAAAAATACATTCAGTAAAAATCAAATAATGCTGAATTGGCAATACTATATTGATATCCTTTTCTCTCTCTCTATATAATTTAGTCATATATATTAACTCGCTACTATAATTGAACTAGCAAACATGTCTGTGCGTTGTAACGGGAGACACAACTTGCAGTGTAATTTATCTAGATGATTTGTAGGTTGAAAATTTATCCAACAAACGTATGACGCTCTAACTCTTATATATATGATCGAGCATCGGATTTTTAATAATATTTGAGATTGCATCGTATATTTAAATTTGTCTTTGCATCGAACTCTACGCCTTGCCTGTGTTTAGCCTTTCGGTTCATTTTTTGTTGCATGTTTCCTTTTTCCTATTTCTATTTTGCTGTGTTCAGTCTAAATTCTTGTCCGTTTCGACTTCTAAGAAATTTGTTCAATAAAAGCTTCATCATGCGTATGATTTGTCTCGAATCAAACCACATACTATTGCTAGAAGTACACTATTCTAACTCGTATGTACATTAGAGACTTGAATATTTATCTAATAATTACATCAGGTGTTCCAATTCATTTTTGATTCATACTCTACAGATTGTATCATCCATTTCAATTCATTTTGAAATCAGACTTCACACCATGTATGGCACGATGCTCTAACTCGTATAGAAAATATTTCTCTATTTTATATAGGGAAGGATCAACGGTTCAAACATCCATGACGGTTGAATTTAGTCCTTTTGTTTTTGATATTTATAGGAGAAACAAAAAAAAACAATCGCTTAGATGAACAGGTAACGTGTGAACGCCCCGTAAAATGCTCTCACGAATGCTCGGACAGCACACGCTTGCAAGGATGAAAAAAAAGAGAACACGTTAGGACAACAGAGAAAAAAAAGTAAGGTAGATAAAAAAGATGACATAACCATAGTACTTTTTTCTTTTCTATTTTCCTGATTATATTGTTTGGCCTTCCACCATAAAAAAAAACGCCGACCTCTGGTCTATTACGGAAGTTCCCAACATTTTCTAGGGAAAAGAAAGTTTCCGGCATTAAAAAAAGAAACCGGTCCCTATAATCTACCATATATATCGCGTCAAAGGAAAATAAATGTACAACATTGTCGTCAGATCTGAGGAATCTATTTAGATTAGAATTCCTACTCTATATCCGTCTAGGCACGAGCTATTCTAGCTCGTACGTAAATAAAGAAAGCGGTGCAAAATAAAGAACATAACTCTTATCATTTTCTATTTATTATTAAGAGTTCTATTTAGAGTACTTAGGATCTGAGGAATCTATTTATGTTAGGATTCCTATTCCATATTGGTCTAGACGCGAGCTATTCTAACTCATTTGAGCACGGGTTATATATATAAGTCTGGACAAAAGAAACTCTCCATTGTTCGGTAGTTAGAGGAAGACGGACAAAAAAATGGATGAACGAAAAAAAAGCCTGAAATTTCACCTTTTTATTATTAGGTGTATATATATATATATATTACTCCATAAGTTCCAAAAATATATATAATCCTAGTAGCTTTGAATATGGTCAAGAGGAAGTATATAATCTTTGGGACAGGATAATCTATCGTGCATGTTTATCTCTTATGCATGTTTATCTCTACACAATTGGTTAAAAAAATGCATGCATGTTCATCATCCACCAGTTGAGATTGGGGTTAGCATTTGTTCACCGTACGTGGTAATCCGTTTCTGTGGGCTAATGAGATGTGTAAGAATTACTCTGTTTGTTGTCGATGAGTCAATGCCACGGCTGATGGACATGGAAGGGTAATATATTGTAATGTAATGTATTGTACTCTCGTTCGTACTGCGCTTGTGGCAATCAAGCCTCTCCTTTTCCTTCTTTCTTTTGCGTTTGGATTGGATTACGGCGATGGGGTATTGTATCACGCTTCGACAGTGACTTGTGTAGAAAATGGCAAGGTACTACCTCTTTTTATACCAGAGAAAAAGAGAGGAGTTTGCCATCTGCATCAAAAACCAGACGATGTGCATTATTGTCTGTAGCCTGCACACACACACACATATAAAGTGGCTATATTAGCCACTTTGAGTTACGATAATTATTATGTTAATTTATGAGATTATAGTAACTCCTTACTATGTGATTTACTATAACGTTACGGTAAATATCCCCGTGTATTATAGTAACCCAACTATCGTAAATATGTATTGATATTATTGTAAATTAGTATATAAAATTATCGTAAATAGAGGTGGCTATAAAATAACTTATTTTATAGCTGGCTATTGAATATAGTCCCCTGATTTGGTTTCTCAGATTTCTAGAACTCGATCTGCAGCATCCTGATGCTGACATGCGTGGCACACGACCCAAAACTCACCGGAATGAGGTATCCTAAATTTTGGAGTTTATACGTCACGTGTGCCAAAACGGAATGTGCATAAATTTTACCTGCAGAGCTTTCAGCTTTGCTTGCTGTACTAGTCGGGTTTTGAAATGGAGCGTTTGCAGTTCGTCATGGTGTTGAACGCCTCCTATGTGAACGTTGTGTAGGCAGATAATGCCTCTAAATATGGCACTCAAACATTTTCATGTTCTTTTCTCGTGAGTGCGTCTCTACCAGTTCGCCATCAGCTAGCTATAAGATATATATCAGCGTTTATATCTGAGATAATTTCCTTTGTGTCACTGAAAAAAGATAGACGACCCATTTATGCCACTATTCTCCTGGTGCCACGTTTCCAATCAGGCAGATTTGACATAATCGCAGAAGTGACACCAGGAGAAAGAAGTTAAAAAGCTGATATATGAGTTACAGTAATTATTTTGATGGTACATCTGACTATCTTTTTTAGTGGCATAAATGGGTCGTCTATCTTTTTTCAGTGACACAAAGGAAATTATCTCAGATATAAACGCTGATATATATCTTATAGCTAGCTGATGGCGAACTGGTAGAGACGCACTCACGAGAAAAGAACATGAAAATGTTTGAGTGCCATATTTAGAGGCATTATCTGCCTACACAACGTTCACATAGGAGGCGTTCAACACCATGACGAACTGCAAACGCTCCATTTCAAAACCCGACTAGTACAGCAAGCAAAGCTGAAAGCTCTGCAGGTAAAATTTATGCACATTCCGTTTTGGCACACGTGACGTATAAACTCCAAAATTTAGGATACCTCATTCCGGTGAGTTTTGGGTCGTGTGCCACGCATGTCAGCATCAGGATGCTGCAGATCGAGTTCTAGAAATCTGAGAAACCAAATCAGGGACTATATTCAATAGCCAGCTATAAAATAAGTTATTTTATAGCCACCTCTATTTACGATAATTTTATATACTAATTTACAATAATATCAATACATATTTACGATAGTTGGGTTACTATAATACACGGGGATATTTACCGTAACGTTATAGTAAATCACATAGTAAGGAGTTACTATAATCTCATAAATTAACATAATAATTATCGTAACTCAAAGTGGCTAATATAGCCACTTTATATGTGTGTGTGTGTGCAGGCTACAGACAATAATGCACATCGTCTGGTTTTTGATGCAGATGGCAAACTCCTCTCTTTTTCTCTGGTATAAAAAGAGGTAGTACCTTGCCATTTTCTACACAAGTCACTGTCGAAGCGTGATACAATACCCCATCGCCGTAATCCAATCCAAACGCAAAAGAAAGAAGGAAAAGGAGAGGCTTGATTGCCACAAGCGCAGTACGAACGAGAGTACAATACATTACATTACAATATATTACCCTTCCATGTCCATCAGCCGTGGCATTGACTCATCGACAACAAACAGAGTAATTCTTACACATCTCATTAGCCCACAGAAACGGATTACCACGTACGGTGAACAAATGCTAACCCCAATCTCAACTGGTGGATGATGAACATGCATGCATTTTTTTAACCAATTGTGTAGAGATAAACATGCATAAGAGATAAACATGCACGATAGATTATCCTGTCCCAAAGATTATATACTTCCTCTTGACCATATTCAAAGCTACTAGGATTATATATATTTTTGGAACTTATGGAGTAATATATATATATATATACACCTAATAATAAAAAGGTGAAATTTCAGGCTTTTTTTTCGTTCATCCATTTTTTTGTCCGTCTTCCTCTAACTACCGAACAATGGAGAGTTTCTTTTGTCCAGACTTATATATATAACCCGTGCTCAAATGAGTTAGAATAGCTCGCGTCTAGACCAATATGGAATAGGAATCCTAACATAAATAGATTCCTCAGATCCTAAGTACTCTAAATAGAACTCTTAATAATAAATAGAAAATGATAAGAGTTATGTTCTTTATTTTGCACCGCTTTCTTTATTTACGTACGAGCTAGAATAGCTCGTGCCTAGACGGATATAGAGTAGGAATTCTAATCTAAATAGATTCCTCAGATCTGACGACAATGTTGTACATTTATTTTCCTTTGACGCGATATATATGGTAGATTATAGGGACCGGTTTCTTTTTTTAATGCCGGAAACTTTCTTTTCCCTAGAAAATGTTGGGAACTTCCGTAATAGACCAGAGGTCGGCGTTTTTTTTATGGTGGAAGGCCAAACAATATAATCAGGAAAATAGAAAAGAAAAAAGTACTATGGTTATGTCATCTTTTTTATCTACCTTACTTTTTTTTCTCTGTTGTCCTAACGTGTTCTCTTTTTTTTCATCCTTGCAAGCGTGTGCTGTCCGAGCATTCGTGAGAGCATTTTACGGGGCGTTCACACGTTACCTGTTCATCTAAGCGATTGTTTTTTTTTGTTTCTCCTATAAATATCAAAAACAAAAGGACTAAATTCAACCGTCATGGATGTTTGAACCGTTGATCCTTCCCTATATAAAATAGAGAAATATTTTCTATACGAGTTAGAGCATCGTGCCATACATGGTGTGAAGTCTGATTTCAAAATGAATTGAAATGGATGATACAATCTGTAGAGTATGAATCAAAAATGAATTGGAACACCTGATGTAATTATTAGATAAATATTCAAGTCTCTAATGTACATACGAGTTAGAATAGTGTACTTCTAGCAATAGTATGTGGTTTGATTCGAGACAAATCATACGCATGATGAAGCTTTTATTGAACAAATTTCTTAGAAGTCGAAACGGACAAGAATTTAGACTGAACACAGCAAAATAGAAATAGGAAAAAGGAAACATGCAACAAAAAATGAACCGAAAGGCTAAACACAGGCAAGGCGTAGAGTTCGATGCAAAGACAAATTTAAATATACGATGCAATCTCAAATATTATTAAAAATCCGATGCTCGATCATATATATAAGAGTTAGAGCGTCATACGTTTGTTGGATAAATTTTCAACCTACAAATCATCTAGATAAATTACACTGCAAGTTGTGTCTCCCGTTACAACGCACAGACATGTTTGCTAGTTCAATTATAGTAGCGAGTTAATATATATGACTAAATTATATAGAGAGAGAGAAAAGGATATCAATATAGTATTGCCAATTCAGCATTATTTGATTTTTACTGAATGTATTTTTTTATAGTACATAGAATAATATTATTTAGGGAGATTAACCACGCATGCAGCATGCTGTCCAGTGTCCACCCACCCCAGTGACGTGTGACGAGTCCATGATGAGTGTTGTTGATGAGACATGAGAGGGACAGCCCACACTGCACGAAACGACGAGAGGCAAAAAGGACGGCTGGCGCACACGACGGCCGGCGGCGGCCTTCTGCCCGCCTCCCTGTGGAACAGTGGAAGCTAGCGGACAATCACGGCATGACATGACATGCATGGGGATCTGAGCCTGCCTTTTCCCGATCTCAGCTCCGATCTCTGACGAAACCGCAATAGGCCGTCGTCACGCCGCCAGGCACCGGCCGGCGACCGGTAGTAAAAAATAATGCAAGCCCGCTGTACGTGCGCGAGCCACCAACCGCACCGCCGCCACCGCCGCCGACGGGAGCAGAGCAGAGAGAGGAATGATGATTGGAATTCTCGACGAGCCTATTACACCCACGTTCTTCCATGGCTGCCTCTGATTACCCCTGCCAGATCAGAATAAAGAAGGAAAACAGTGGCGGGCTGGGCGAATGGGAACGAACTACGCTGCGGCCTTGTTTAGTTACCCGGAACTGGCGCCGCCGGAAGTACTGTGCGGCACTGTAACTCACTGTAGCATTTTGTTTTTGTTTGGTAATAATTGTCCCAGCATTGACTAATTAGACTCAAAACGTTGGTCTCGTAAAGTATAACAAAACTGTGCAATTCGTTTTTTATTTCATCTACATTTTATACCCCATGCATGTGCTGGTATTTTGATGTGATGGAAATCTTTTTTTTTTTGCATAGTTTTAAACATGGCCTGCGTCATGCTGGTGTGAATTGTGATTGCGAAACAGCCACCCAGCGGCCAGCGCCGCAGATGCCTAGGATGCTTGATGCAGGTACTAGGCGCAGGCTGGCTTCAGGCTTCGCATCGTAGTAGTATTATATTGCCCCTCCCGTCCGTGTCAAAGCCATAGCTTTCTTTAGTGCCAGATGAGCCCAACTTGGTAGTATTAGAGTAGACCATCCACTCGATTGCGATTGCGATTGTTGTGTGCGCGCCCACAGTATTTTTTTTTTCACCATCTTCTTCCTCGTCCTGAACTCCTGATCATTGATCTCGTCCGTTCCGTATCTATTTTTTGTTCGAGGGATCGATTTCGTACCTATTGTTAGTCATCAGGTGAATGTGCTGAATTCAGGTGAAGAAACTCGGAGGCTCTGTGCACAATAGAAGAAGAGCAGGGACCTCAAACAGACCAATCAAATTAAATGCATTGAATTCAGTTCTTGAGGTGTTGAGGAACATCCATGGAGCAAGCAAGGTTTGGGGTTTTGTTACACTGGAGACGAGAGAGAGCCAGCCGGCAGCTGAAATGGCAGGGGGCTCAAGAAAGAGATCTCTGATCTGCTGATCCATCGGCTTCTTCTGACGGCTGGCCCTGGCCCCGTTGCTCGCTCCGCTGGTTCGTTCAGAGGTCCAGGAACCCGGTCTGCCGGAGCACGGCGTTGCGGACGCGGCGGAGGTCGCGGCCCTTGAGCGTGCGCCCGGCGCCCTCCAGCACGGACGACGACCGCGCGTGGGCGCCGCGCCGCGACCACGTGCGGCGGCACCATCTCCTCCTCGTCCTCCTCGTCCTCGTCGGCCCTCCTGCCGCCGCCCCAGCCGCCGCGCCCGTCCTCCCCCGCGCGGCGCCCGCCCGCCGCCTTCCCGGCCACGGAGCCGGCACGCGCACCGGCGCCGACTGCCTCGGCGCGGCGCTCGGCGCCACCGCCCTCGCGGGTATGGGCACGGCCACCCCTCCGCCGCCGCCGCCGCCGCCGCCGCTGTCGGCGAGCAGGGACGACAGCCCGAAGCTGTGCGGCACCCCGTGCGCGCGCCGCCTCGCGGCACGCGACGCCGCCGCCGACCCCTCGGGCACTGGCAGTGCCGGCCCGTCCTGCTGGTGATGCCCCCCGCCCGCCGGCCACACGACGTCGCGCTCGTCGAGCTCGAACGGCGCGGCGGCGTCGGGCCCTGCTGACTCCGGCTGCTTCAGGAGGCCCAGGAAGCGGAGCGATCCCGCGCCCGGCGCCCTCGGCATCGCCATTGACTGCCGCGCAGCAGCGGGTGGAGGCAGCCAAGAGCTCGACCCCTTCAGCTGATCTGATCAGGATCAGGTCGGCCCTCCCCTCCCCTCTCCTCTCACCGTCTCACGGGCGCGCCGATCGCTCGTGCTCTGGAGGGAGGCTGTGGGGGCGGCTGCGGCTGTGCCCCAGTGATTGTGTTGGGTTTGGATTGCTGCTTTGCCTATATATAGTGGTGGGTGGGCTGGAAGAGGACAGAGGAAGGAGAGTGTGACAGAGTGAGTGGGCAAAGGACGACGATGACGTGTCATCTCTCATCGCCTGGGCCCTTCTCGACGAAAGGGTCCAGGGAATCTCCAGGTAGATGCAGTGGGATTCCCGTGCTGATTTTCTGTAGCATACTCATCTAATCAGTGTTACTCAAATGAAAAACCTTCCCCGTGCACGTAGGATTCAGGGCCAGCTTGCAACGGCCAACGGCGTATAGAAATTTTACACGAGGGGCTATCGATCTTCATAACAGCTCGAGGACTCGTCGGATGCGCATGTATTCATCTTAATTTATATGCGTTGAAGTAGACTGGAGTAGAATTAAAATAAATTTCATTTCATTTTACTCCATCATACATGGATTGAAATAGATACACATGCATCCGTTCAAGGCCTGAGAGAGCTTCGAGCATCTTGGCTTTGGCCCAGTAGCAGGCTTCAGTTTCTGCATTGGTTTCTTCAGCACAGTCCAACCATCTCTACGGGGTTGTTTAGTTGGTGAAAAAGTTTGGGTTCGACTACTGTAACACTTTTCGTTTTATTTGGTAATTTGTGTCCAATCATGGACTAATTAGGCTCAAAAGATTTGTCTCGTGATTTACAACTAAACTGTATAATTAGTTTTTTCTTTCGTCTACATTTAGTACTCCATGCATATGCCGCAAGATTTGATGTGACAGGTACTGTAGCACTTTTTGGGTTCTCTTTTTGAGTATGCATGCCAACTAAACAGGCTCTAAGATAGCGATTACATGCTCACTCTCTTTTTTCGTGCGTCCCACTCCCACCAGTCCACCACTTCCACAGGAAGATGCTCACTTTGCATGCCAGAGCTTCCAGCAGAGCCTGACGGATTGGTTCCATCTCCAAAAGACGCCAGCACCCCTTGGCTAGTTTGCACTTCAGAAAACAGTGCCCCCATCTTCATCAAAGCACATACAGACATGGCCTCTTGTGTCCAGGTCAATTCCCCGCCTTTTGATATTCATCTTCAGTGGCAGACTATTGTGTGCCAGGCGCCAGAGAAAAACCTTCGGTATTGATAGGGTGAAGACGTCCGGACGACTCCGGACGGACGCGACGCGCGCCCACGCAAAGCGGCGCGACCCAACCCGCTCCCGCCCGCTCTCCTTATCTACTCGCACCCGCGCCGTGCTCCCACGCCCGCAGCCCGCTCGCACACATCTGCTCGCCTTCTTTCTTCCTCCACTCGCAGCCGCACTCGCCTCGCTCTCTCCGCCGCTGCGCACTCGCTCTGCGATGCACTTGCCGGGGCTCCCTCTCCCTTCTCCCCTCCCTCGCTCCCTCCCTCTGTGCTCCCGCGGCAGCCACGACGCCAAGAGAGAGAGAGAGAGCGGCGGCGGAGCCTGCGAGCTGCGGCCCCTCCTCCCCCTGCTTCCTCTCTTGCTTTGGCGACCTTCAGCCACTGGAGCTATGCTCGACGACAGTGGGTTCCGGCGAGGTAGGGGGGATTCTTCGCGGATCTGAGCCGTTCCTTCCTCCCCCTCCTCGTTCTCCTCTGGATCTGAGCTCTACTCCCTCCTCCTTCTCTGGATCTGGCCGTCTTCTTCCTCCTCCTTCCTCCCTCCTCCCTCCCCTGGATCTAAATGTTTTGGTGGCGATTTTCAGATCTACACGCAACAGATGATGTGAAATACTTTTCGCACGATTCTCTGATGTTGCAGTAGTTATTTTTGAGCCGTTCCTTCCTCCCCCTCCTCGTTCTCCTCTGAATCTGAGCTCTACTCCCTCCTCCTTCTCTGGATCTGGCCGTCTTCTTCCTCCTCCTTCCTCCCTCCTCCCTCCCCTGGATCTAAATATTTTGGTGGCGATTTTCAGATCTACACGCAACAGATGATGTGAAATACTTTTCGCACGATTCTCTGATGTTGCAGTAGTTATTTTTGAGCTGTTCCTTCCTCCCCCTCCTCGTTCTCCTCTGGATCTGAGCTCTACTCCCTCCTCCTTCTCTGGATCTGGCCGTCTTCTTCCTCCTCCTTCCTCCCTCCTCCCTCCCCTGGATCTAAATGTTTTGGTGGCGATTTTCAGATCTACACGCAACAGATGATGTGAAATACTTTTCGCACGATTCTCTGATGTTGCAGTAGTTATTTTTTAGATGTTTCAATAGTTTCTTCCCCTTGTTTTTTGCAGTAGCATCCCTATGTTTCTCGATGTTTCATTAGCATCGCTTTTGCTGTTTCAGTAGCTCTTCCCTTTTGTTGCAGTAGCTCTTCTCTTTTGTTGCAGTAACTTCTTTTTTTGGTTGCAGTATCTTTTTCCGCTTTGGTGCAGTAGCTTCTTCTCCTCTGTTGCAGCAGCTTCTTCTCTTTGTTGGAACGGCTTCTTCTCTTTTGTTGCAGTATCTTCTTTTCCCCTTTGGTGCAGTAGCTTCTTGTTCTTGTTGCAGTAGCTTCTTCTCCTTGTTGCAGTAACTTCTTCTTCTTGTTGCAGTAGCTTTTTTTTTTTGCACTAGTATTGCTTTGATGTTTCAGTTCTTCCTACTCTTTTTGCAGCAGCATGGGGATGGGGGTGGGCTCTGGGGGCGAGTTGGCGGCGGGGCGGATCTGGTGGGGGTCGGCGAGGTTTGCGGCGTGGGCAAAATCCGTGCGCGCGGGGGTGCCCGCCTTCCTTCTCCGTGCGGGTGCGGGGGCGGGGCGGGGGTTCGCAGGTTTCGCGTGCGGGGGGGAGCGGGGGCGGTGGTTCGCAG
The DNA here is from genome assembly GCA_030439765.1 of Tripidium arundinaceum. Taxonomy (NCBI): domain Eukaryota; kingdom Viridiplantae; phylum Streptophyta; class Magnoliopsida; order Poales; family Poaceae; genus Tripidium; species Tripidium arundinaceum. Next base: position 4,927 of record JAHUYU010000719.1, on the reverse strand, counting down.
GTTTCCCGCGCGGAGGGAGCGGGGGCGGTGGTCGCGTTTCTGTTTTCATTTTTCGTTGGAGGGGGGGCGGACTGTTGCGGGCGGGGGGCGGAGTGGGCTGTTCCGGCGTCCGGCCGCTAGCGCCCGGATCCGGACGTCCGGGCGCTAGCAGCGCCCAAAAACCTTCGGAGGATTGAAGCTTCCACAGTTTCTTCCAATACTGCGCTCAAAACGAAGTGTTGCATGCATGCATGCGTGGCTAGCAAAGGAGAGGACTAGAGAAACAACCGTAGTTGAGAAGATTACGGATAGATTAATTGCTCCTCACGCCGCCTGTTATACCGGAAGGGACAAAGATGAGTGATTTTTTTAATAAACTCGCTGGTAAAGCGAGTGGCGGGGTAATATCGCAAGCAACGAGGCGGTGGGCCTGTGGGAGCGTTCGACAATTTGCTCGTGTTCGACGTGAGGCACGTAGCATTACCGATAGACAAATTTCTATTTGCATCACGGTGACATAATCCAGACGGGCTCTCTGTCGTGTCGAAATGGCCATACCAGCGGAGCCTACCAGCTACTGGCCCTTTTGTGCCATACTGTGCCACGCCTTGCCTCTTCTCCTGGCTCGGCTCAGCTCAGCTCAATCATGCAATGCAACGCACACGCAGCAGTTTGGTCCGTGCAGGTGGACAGGCCGGTCACCGTGTCAGTGACCGCACGGTATTGCTTTCCCAAAAGAGATGGATCCAGCTGCCGTTTCCCGTCTCTCCCTCTCCGGCTGGGGTGGGCTGGCCTGGCCCGCCGACACCGAGCCACGAGCGAGACGGGATGGATCGACGCGACGCCATGTCGCGATCGATGCGATTGCGGTTGTACTACCATCACGCGAGAGGAGGAGAGACTGTCGCCGCGCACACGGCGTGTCTGGCTGTCTGCTCTGCTCTCTGCTACCTCGCCGGCCGCCGCCCCCCTCCACAGTGCCTCCCTACCTCTCCGCTCGTCTCCACTCTCTCTCGTCATCTCATCCATCTGTGGCCACCAGTGGGGTTGGGGATTGGGGATGGGGGTCCATTGGCCATTGCCTTGCCGGTGGTCGCTCGCATCAGAAATCTGCTGCCATCGCCACGCCCCACTCCCACCACCGGCCGCCAATCATCCAGCTAGGCACGAGAGGCGTATGGAGCCCGCCGGCCGGCCGGCAGCGACGAGCGAGCGCGAGCCCTGGCCGTCCGTTTCGCATGCTCCGCCATGTGCAGTGACCATTGGCAGGTTCAGTCTCGCGAAGGAGCCGTGGTCCGTGGCCGGCCAAAACCCACAAGTGCTTCCACAACCTCAGTTCTCACCTACCTACCCTGCCACTGCCGAGGGCCAGGCTAACTTAAGGACTGATGAAGAAGATCGAGCACCATTATTACGCCCTGAGAAAGTTGTGATAATTAGGAGGCGTTTTCTTCGCGCCTGGCGTGGAAAATCTGCTCTCCCCGGCACCCTCGTAAAGACGCACAGGATTTGAAATGAGAGAGCGCCAGGTACGTTGCATCCCATCCCTGACAGTCCAAAAACTACAGTAGTTTTGGAACGGTCAATGGGCCAGCCACTACTTTCACCGTCAGGCCGTCACCAAAACCGATTCCTCGTCCTAATGCAGCCACCACGGCCTGTCGTGTCTGCTCCTCCAGACACTTATAGTTTAATTTGGTTGCAGCAGCAGCAGTAGTACTCATTAACCTCAACAAAGAAAAGCTCACAACCATCTAACCAGGTGTATGCTCAAAAAAAACCATTTAACCAGGTGTCGCCATCGTCCAACTAAGTTTGCCGCCAGTTTTGCACCTTGTTCGATGGATCCGGTCCTGCTAGTCGATTCAAGACGTACGATGATGTTTTTTCAAATCCTCGATAATTAGTACTCCCTCCCTTCAGGCGTGAGGAGCAATCAATCGTGTCTGCTCCTCCAGATAGTTTAATTTGGTTGCAGCAGCAGTAGTAGTACTCATTAACCTCAACAAAGAAAAGCTCACAACCATCTAACCAGGTGTCGCCATCGTCCAAATAAGTTTGCCGCTAGTTTCCCACATTGTTCGGTGGATCCGGTCCTGCTAGTCGATTCAAGACGTACGATGATGTTTTTTTTCAAATCCTCGATAATTAGTACTTGCTTCAGGTCGGTAAAATAAGTCGTTTTGAACAACGACACGGTCTCCAAAATATAACTTTAACTTCTTATTTTTATAAAAATATTTATTGAAAAGTGATATATGTATATTTTTATGAAAGTATTTTTCAAGATAAATCTATTCATGTGGTTTTTATATTTTCAAACTCAACAACTTAAAAGTTATTCATGATTTATATTCTTAATATTTGACCCATACCTTATTCAAAACGACTTTCTTTATCAACCTGGAGGGAGTACTCCCTCCCTTCCGGTATAACAGGCGGCGTGAGGAGCAATTAATCTATCCGTAATCTTCTCAACTACGGTTGTTTCTCTAGTCCTCTCCTTTGCTAGCCACGCATGCATGCATGCAACACTTCGTTTTGAGCGCAGTATTGGAAGAAACTGTGGAAGCTTCAATCCTCCGAAGGTTTTTGGGCGCTGCTAGCGCCCGGACGTCCGGATCCGGGCGCTAGCGGCCGGACGCCGGAACAGCCCACTCCGCCCCCCGCCGCAACAGTCCGCCCCCCCTCCAACGAAAAATGAAAACAGAAACGCGACCACCGCCCCCGCTCCCTCCGCGCGGGAAACCTGCGAACCACCGCCCCCGCTCCCCCCCGCACGCGAAACCTGCGAACCCCCGCCCCGCCCCGCACCCGCACGGAGAAGGAAGGCGGGCACCCCCGCGCGCACGGATTTTGCCCACGCCGCAAACCTCGCCGACCCCCACCAGATCCGCCCCGCCGCCAACTCGCCCCCAGAGCCCACCCCCATCCCCATGCTGCTGCAAAAAGAGTAGGAAGAACTGAAACATCAAAGCAATACTAGTGCAAAAAAAAAAGCTACTGCAACAAGAAGAAGAAGTTACTGCAACAAGGAGAAGAAGCTACTGCAACAAGAACAAGAAGCTACTGCACCAAAGGGGAAAAGAAGATACTGCAACAAAAGAGAAGAAGCCGTTCCAACAAAGAGAAGAAGCTGCTGCAACAGAGGAGAAGAAGCTACTGCACCAAAGCGGAAAAAGATACTGCAACAAAAAAAAGAAGTTACTGCAACAAAAGAGAAGAGCTACTGCAACAAAAGGGAAGAGCTACTGAAACAGCAAAAGCGATGCTAATGAAACATCGAGAAACATAGGATGCTACTGCAAAAAACAAGGGGAAGAAACTATTGAAACATCTAAAAAATAACTACTGCAACATCAGAGAATCGTGCGAAAAGTATTTCACATCATCTGTTGCGTGTAGATCTGAAAATCGCCACCAAAACATTTAGATCCAGGGGAGGGAGGAGGGAGGAAGGAGGAGGAAGAAGACGGCCAGATCCAGAGAAGGAGGAGGGAGTAGAGCTCAGATCCAGAGGAGAACGAGGAGGGGGAGGAAGGAACAGCTCAAAAATAACTACTGCAACATCAGAGAATCGTGCGAAAAGTATTTCACATCATCTGTTGCGTGTAGATCTGAAAATCGCCACCAAAATATTTAGATCCAGGGGAGGGAGGAGGGAGGAAGGAGGAGGAAGAAGACGGCCAGATCCAGAGAAGGAGGAGGGAGTAGAGCTCAGATTCAGAGGAGAACGAGGAGGGGGAGGAAGGAACGGCTCAAAAATAACTACTGCAACATCAGAGAATCGTGCGAAAAGTATTCACATCATCTGTTGCGTGTAGATCTGAAAATCGCCACCAAAACATTTAGATCCAGGGGAGGGAGGAGGGAGGAAGGAGGAGGAAGAAGACGGCCAGATCCAGAGAAGGAGGAGGGAGTAGAGCTCAGATCCAGAGGAGAACGAGGAGGGGGAGGAAGGAACGGCTCAGATCCGCGAAGAATCCCCCTACCTCGCCGGAACCCACTGTCGTCGAGCATAGCTCCAGTGGCTGAAGGTCGCCAAAGCAAGAGAGGAAGCAGGGGGAGGAGGGGCCGCAGCTCGCAGGCTCCGCCGCCGCTCTCTCTCTCTCTCTTGGCGTCGTGGCTGCCGCGGGAGCACAGAGGGAGGGAGCGAGGGAGGGGAGAAGGGAGAGGGAGCCCCGGCAAGTGCATCGCAGAGCGAGTGCGCAGCGGCGGAGAGAGCGAGGCGAGTGCGGCTGCGAGTGGAGGAAGAAAGAAGGCGAGCAGATGTGTGCGAGCGGGCTGCGGGCGTGGGAGCACGGCGCGGGTGCGAGTAGATAAGGAGAGCGGGCGGGAGCGGGTTGGGTCGCGCCGCTTTGCGTGGGCGCGCGTCGCGTCCGTCCGGAGTCGTCCGGACGTCTTCACCCTATCAATACCGAAGGTTTTTCTCTGGCGCCTGGCACACAATAGTCTGCCACTGAAGATGAATATCAAAAGGCGGGGAATTGACCTGGACACAAGAGGCCATGTCTGTATGTGCTTTGATGAAGATGGGGGCACTGTTTTCTGAAGTGCAAACTAGCCAAGGGGTGCTGGCGTCTTTTGGAGATGGAACCAATCCGTCAGGCTCTGCTGGAAGCTCTGGCATGCAAAGTGAGCATCTTCCTGTGGAAGTGGTGGACTGGTGGGAGTGGGACGCACGAAAAAAGAGAGTGAGCATGTAATCGCTATCTTAGAGCCTGTTTAGTTGGCATGCATACTCAAAAAGAGAACCCAAAAAGTGCTACAGTACCTGTCACATCAAATCTTGCGGCATATGCATGGAGTACTAAATGTAGACGAAAGAAAAAACTAATTATACAGTTTAGTTGTAAATCACGAGACAAATCTTTTGAGCCTAATTAGTCCATGATTGGACACAAATTACCAAATAAAACGAAAAGTGTTACAGTAGTCGAACCCAAAC
>JAHUYU010000446.1:0-20795 GCA_030439765.1 Tripidium arundinaceum | reverse complement strand
CTGTCAGGGCACTGCGTCGCCATCTTTTGGGTCGTTTGGGCCTTGTAACGTGCCGGGACTCCTTAGGGACGCAAATAGGGGTCCTTGGATGCCCCTTAGGCTATATAATCAGTAGCCGCTGCCTATGTTAGGGTTTTGGGTTTTGCTTAGATTATTCTGTCAAGAACAGTTTTGCCGCTTGTTCGGTTTGTGAGACCCCAACTCGTGAGATTAATCATTCAACCGCAATTTGGTTGCTTTCTTTCTTGTTCTTGCTTGTGTTCTTCGTTGCGCAGGTAGGGATTAGCCTTTGAGGTGAGGTCAACTGGGTCAGTGCCATGGTTGATAACCAAAGGAGTTGTGGTGCTAAGATTGCAAGGTTCGGGTCTTTCGATCTGAAGCCGGATCGGTGTGTCATTCTCTGCCACAACGATTGTTATCTCGAGCCTGATGGAAGATCGGGAACCACATCGCCTATCCAAGCTCTATCAAATGGATGTGAAGAGTGCATTTATCAATGGCCATATCAATGAGTTAGTATATGTAGAGCAAACCACCCAGTTTTGAAGATGACAAGAAGCCCAACCATGTGTACAAAGCTCAAGAAGGCATTATATGGTTTGAAGCAAGCGCCTAGAGCTTGGTATGAGAGGTTGAGGGGACTTCCTACTCTCAAAGGAGTTCAAAAAGGGAAAGGTTGATACTACTCTTTTCACCAAGAAGATTGGCAAAAGACTTGTTTGTGTTGTAAATATATGTTGATGATATCATTTTTGGCTCAACAAATCAAGTCTTTTGTGAAGAATTTGGAGAATGATGGCTAATGAGTTTGAAATGTCAATGATTGGTGAGCTAAGTTACTTCCTTGGACTTCAATCAAGCAAATGAAGAATGGCACATTTGTGAGTCAAGGAAAGTATATCAAGGATATGTTGAAAAAAGTTTGGGATGGATGAAGCAAAGCCTATACACACACTAATGGGTACTAATGGTCATTTGGACCTTGATACAAGTGGTGACGTGGTAGATCAAAAGCTATATCGGTATATGATTATAATCCTACTCTATGTGACCACATCAAAGCTGGATGTGATGTTTAGTGTATGCATGTGTGCAAGATTTCAAGCCTCACCAAGAGAAAGTCACTTGAAGGGCAACCAAGAGAATATTGAGGTACTTGAAGCATACACCTAATGTTGGACTATGGTATCCCAAGGGGTCAAACTTTGAGTTAATTGGATACGAACTCCGACTATGCGAGATGCAAGGTGGATAGAAAGAGTACATCTAGCACATGTCAATTGCTTGGAAGGTCACTTGTGTCTTGGTCTTTAAAGAAGCAAAACTCAGTTACACTATCAACGGCCGAGGTGGAGTAAATTTCGGCACGTAGTTGTTGTGCACAATTGCTATGGATAAGAGCAACATTGCTAGATTATGGGATCAAGTTCAATCAAGTGCCATTGCTATGTGACAGTGAGAGTGCCATCAAGATCACCACCAACCCGGTTCGACACTCAAGAACAAAGCACATTGATATCCGCCATCACTTCATAAGGGATCATCAAACCAAAGGAACATCTCAATTGAGAATGTGGGCACTAAAGATCAATTTGCTGATATATTCACCAAGCCACTTGATGAAGTAAGATTTTGCAAGCTAAGAAATGAATTGAACATCCTTGACTTCTCCAACATGAATTGAATGCACCTCACATATATATATGACATGCCTCTCCTCCAATAAAGCAAAGGTAAAATTGCTTGGCATATGCATTAATACCTTACTAGCATGATATAGTGCATATAGACATATCTAGTGATCATTCATTGCAAATCAAATGAATTTGAAGTGCATATGGTACCACTATTGTTTCTATAGCTTGTTATGATCTAGTGGTGGCATATGACTTGTTCATGAGAATGTGAAAACTAGTGTTTGATCTAGCTAATGAGCAAGCAAGTGTTTAACTCAACTTTGACAAGATAACCATTGAAAGATGTGTGAAGAAGTTTGCCAAAGGTTTAAACCGAGTTAGATTACTTATGCAAGTTGCCTAGATTGAACCATAAGAGTCAAGTGATCCTCAACTTTAAGTGATCATCTCCATTTATTTCAAGCGGTGTCTTGCCATGACTACTTCAACCTACATCAAGATGGTGCATGCCTTTGTGTGCAAATTGGCGTATCCTTTTTGGCAATTAATGACAAAGGGGGAGAGACACCGCAAAAAAAAAAAGACAAAGGGGGAGAGAGATGTTACAAAGAAAGGCAAAGAAAGAGGGGGAGAGTTAGTCACAAAGATATGGGAGACGGATCATGGTGCACATTGAAGAATAGAAGGGGATCAACAAAAATTGAAGCACACAAGTAGGGGGAGCAATCTCATGAACTTGATTGTTTGCATTTGTTTTATGTGCATATTCATGTGTTTGCTTGCATTTGCACAAGTTTTAATTTGATATACATGCTTGTGTGGTGAATGCTAGTTATAGGACTTGAATGATGAAATAAAAACTAGCATGCATAGGATGGTATCTAGACTTGTGTTTATCAAGTAGTACTAGAACCTTGCTTCTAATGTTGATATCTCGGAGGTTTCTAGTATTTATTGTATCTAACTAACCAAGAGTTTTGTTAGCCCCCTAACAAATGCAAACAGGGATGCCCCTATCTAAAAGGATCTTGATGGCTAGGGGGGTGAACAGCTGAAAGCCCTATGTTTGGTTTTGAATAATTGAGACAACTAAGTGGACTAACCTTCTACTCTTAAGTGTTGTGATTGAGTTAGGTTGGTTCACATCCAAGGTGGAGCAAGATGGCACTCAAGGTGATGGAGATTGGCCACATGATGGTGACCCAAGTGCTCCACATTTGGCAAGAAGAAAGAGAAAAATAAAACCTATGGGCTCAAGGCAAAGGTATAAGATAGGGCTTTTGTTTTGCCGGTCAAGACGCAATAGAGTGTATGATCAAGTTAGGATAGATAGCCATACTATAAAGAGGGGAAACTAGAAGCTAATGCGATTATCTAAGTGCCATTAGGTGAACTAACTCCTTGCATGTGCATTAGTCCTAGTGAGCTAACAAAACCCTTAAAAAATGCTTTGGAAAATGCTAACTCACGTACACAAGTGATGGATATACTTGGAGCTAGCACATTTGCACAAGGGATGAAGGAAAAGAGCAAAAGGCTTTTTCTGCCAGGCATCAGACCATGAAAAGGTAAGGCGTCGGACCATTGGATGGTCCGTCCGATGGCTAACCCTAAGGGCAGAGAAGGCAGCAAGCAGCAACAAGAGTCGGACTCAGAGGAAAAGGGTCGTCGGACCGAATAGTGTCACTGTTCATAAAGGTCTGATGGTGCCCAGCAGAGAAGGCCTTGCGGGCGCAGGGGCATTGGACCGTCCCCGTTAGTCTGACGGTCTGCAGTCGAACTCAGTATGAGGTGAAAATACCTCTCGATGTAGTTTCTGGACAGCGTCGAACCGTGGTGCAACTATAGTCCGATGCTCGCCGGACTCTAAAGACTCGAACGGCGCAGCCGACCATTTGAGCTCCAACGGTAACATATAAATGCTCTGGAACATGTGGCACGCGTGGAGCAGGTCAGACGGACCCATCGGACTATACGAAGGTCATGTGGACTCAGTCCGACGGTTGATTGAGAGGAGCAACGGCTAGTGGAGCTCTTGGGCCTCTATTTAAGAGGGTTTTGGCCAGCTTGGGGCGATTATCTTGGCCATTTTCATGTGTGATACACCCTATTGAGCTAAACCTCTCCCACTCATGTCCTTCACTTGTTCATCATCTTAGTGAGATTGGGAGTGATTCTAGTGCAATTGCATTGAGTTAAGGCATCTAGTGGCACTAGTAATCGAGTTCACTGCGGGATTTCTTGTTACTGTAGGGTTATGAGGAAGCTACGCTAGCTAGAAAACAAAAATTTTGACCTTATAAATCAAGATCAACTGCTAGTTATAGATCACGGGATTACCACTAGACGCGCAGGTGCAGCGGAAGCGACTCGATGTAGTCGTACAACGTCGTAGCAGTGCCGTGTAGTTGCGAGGTCATCCGTCCGCCCATCCCCTTCATGCGGTTCGTCCTTGTGCTCCAGATGCAGCACCTCCGAGGTATCCACACGTACAGGGAGGAAGCGTTGCGCCTCCGGACTGCTAGGTCCGCGGGGAGCAGCAGGCGCGGGCGTGGGATGGGCGGCGGCGGCTGCCAAATGGCGTGGCTTACCTATCCTCATTCGCCCACCCCTTGCTTATATAGGCGTCCTAATGAACTCCCGAGTTGGAGGCCCATTAGTAACCCTAAGCCTTGTCTAATTTGGGTCCAACCCGAATTAGGCTTCCAGCCACTTAAGCGTGCGACCCTATGGGTTCACGCACACATAGACATGGCCCGAGTACTCCTACTCGGCCAATAGTTTATAGTGGCCTCTAGCAAGGCGTGTCAACTCATATGCACCACGCAAAGATCATATCAGACGAACCACCACAAAACCACATACATGTTATTCTCTTTGTCTCACGATATTTGGTCCAGCTCATAGGTTAACACTTAACCTAAGCACGGCCATGCATTCTTGATCCAATCATTCGAGTGGTCCAGTGATATCTCTCTCACGTGGAGAGGGGCAAATTCCATCTTGATCGACTATGTCTCACAGCATGTTTCCCGACAAACACGAAAACCACCTTTATAACTACCCAGTTACGGAGTAGCGTTTGATAGTCCCTGAGTAGGTCGTTTCACATCTTGAATACATACGACAATCTCAAGTCTAAGGACATAACGTACATGATATGTATAGAGACAATTACAACATCTCACGTTGGGTCAGTCCAGCCCCATGTCATACATGTGCCCACACTATTAGTTTGACATCTCTATGTCCATGACTTGTGAAACATAGTCATCAACCAATATATGTGCTGATCTAATATTCATGTGTGTCCTCACACGAACTCCGATCAGGGACAACTTTAGAATAACCATACAAGTAAAAGAGTTTCACAAACAATTCACATAATTGCCAATCGATACAATTTGTCTTTAATGGCTATTCAATGAACACATAATATAATCATGGATACAATCGCAATATCATCATCTCTATGATTACCTCTAGGGCATATTCCTAACAGTTACTCTTGGTGGTTGCGGTCACCTAGACAGCTTGGAGCAGCGGTGGATCATTGAGCGGCTTTGGTGGCTGTTGCCGGCTCCGATCAAGACACTGTGAGAGGTTCTTGAGCTTATTTCCCGCGGGAGATTCGCAAAACGCTACTCTAGTAGAATCATGGCTATTGTGGTGCCTCTCTAGTGGTTCTGGTGGCGTCCGTGTGGTGGGCTTGGCGTGTAATGCCAATTAGCGCGCCAACCACTTACTTTGGACTCGTCGCAATGTGCACATAGGTTGCTGGCAAGCAATCGAACCACGGGGATATAATCTTAGTGTTGAGGTTGATTCTCAATTGTCACTTGCCCGATTCGGTATAAAGCTCTACCTTGCAATTTCATTTGATATACTTGTCTTGTGGTAGTTGCTTGCTTGCCTAGCTACAGTAGTGTAGTTCTAATTAGCTCTAGTTGCTCTTGTTAGTAGCTTTAGCTTTTGTAGCTCTCTAGTTGGTAGCCTTAGTTTGTGTGCTTGTGTGAATCAACCTAGAGATCATAGTAAACTAGCTTGTGTAGGAGGCTTGCTTGTGGTGAATTAGAGCTACAGCAATAGATTGCATAGTCGCCATCTTATTTACTAATCAAGGTTGCTCTAGTGCTTTGAAGGAATTTTTATAGGCTATTCACCCTCCTCCCCCTCTAGCCATTAGATCCATCAATAGCCTATAAACTTTTTGTCTACAAAAACACAATCACTAGTGCAAAATAGTTAATATAATGACCAATCCTAATAGCCACTACTTTGCCTAGCCTAATCTACCCAATGCAAGCCTCATAAACAATTCTAGTAGCAAGACTAATGTACTACTAGGCACTCAAACAAGCAAGGAGACTAGCATTACTCTTGTTGAGCTAAACTAGTGAAGCAACTAAACTAGCTACTTCTACCAACTAAACTAGAACTACAACTAGAGGCCTACTACTACAAGGCAACTACCACACAAGCAAGTATATGAAATGTAAAACACAAGTGTGAGTAGAAAACCAACATGGGCAAGAGGGAGACAAGAGAATAACATGTATGTGGTTTGTGGTGGTGGTTCGTCTGATATGATCTTTGCGTGTGCATATGAGTTGACACGCCTTGCTAGAGGCCACTATAAACTATTGGCCGAGTAGGAGTACTCGGGCCATGTCTATGTGTGCGTGAACCCATAGGGTCGCACGCTTAAGTGGCTGGAAGCCTAATTCGGGTTGGACCCAAATTAGACAAGGCTTAGGGTTACTAATGGGGCCTCCAACTCGGGAGTTCATTAGGACGCCTATATAAGCAAGGGGGTGGGCGATGAGGATAGGTAGAGCCACGCCATTTGGCAGCCGCCGCCGCCCATCCCACGCCCGCGCCTGCTGCTCCCCGCGGACCTAGCAGTCCGGAGGCGCAACGCTTCCTCCCTGTACGTGTGGATACCTCGGAGGTGCTGCATCTGGAGCACAAGGACGAACCGCATGAAGGGGATGGGCGGACGGATGACCTCGCAACTACACGGCACCTGCTACGACGTGTACGACTACATCGAGTCGCTTCCGCTGCACCTGCGCGTCTAGTGGTAATCCCGTGATCTATAACTAGCAGTTGATCTTGATTTATAAGGTCAAAATTTTTGTTTTCTAGCTAGCGTAGCTTCCTCATAACCCTACAGTAACAAGAAATCCCGCAGTGAACTCCGACTATGCGAGATGCAAGGTGGATAGAAAGAGTACATCTAGCACATGTCAATTGCTTGGAAGGTCACTTGTGTCTTGGTCTTTAAAGAAGCAAAACTCAGTTACACTATCAACGGCCGAGGTGGAGTAAATTTCGGCACGTAGTTGTTGTGCACAATTGCTATGGATAAGAGCAACATTGCTAGATTATGGGATCAAGTTCAATCAAGTGCCATTGCTATGTGACAGTGAGAGTGCCATCAAGATCACCACCAACCCGGTTCGACACTCAAGAAACAAAGCACATTGATATCCGCCATCACTTCATAAGGGATCATCAAACCAAAGGGAACATCTCAATTGAGAATGTGGGCACTAAAGATCAATTTGCTGATATATTCACCAAGCCACTTGATGAAGTAAGATTTTGCAAGCTAAGAAATGAATTGAACATCCTTGACTTCTCCAACATGAATTGAATGCACCTCACATATATATAGTGACATGCCTCTCCTCCAATAAAGCAAAGGTAAAAATTGCTTGGCATATGCAATTAATACCTTACTAGCATGATATAGGTGCATATAGACATATCTAGTGATCATTCATTGCAAATCAAATGAATTTGAAGTGCATATGGTACCACTATTGTTTCTATGCTTGTTATGATCTAGTGGTGGCATATGACTTGTTCATGAGAATGTGAAACTAGTGTTTGATCTAGCTAATGAGCAAGCAAGTGTTTAACTCAACTTTGACAAGATAACCATTGAAAGATGTGTGAAGAAGTTTGCCAAAGGTTTAAAACCGAGTTAGATTACTTATGCAAGTTGCCTAGATTGAACCATAAGAGTCAAGTGATCCTCAACTTTAAGTGATCATCTCCATTTATTTCAAGCGGTGTCTTGCCATGACTACTTCAACCTACATCAAGATGGTGCATGCCTTTGTGTGCAAATTGGCGTATCCTTTTGGCAATTAATGACAAAGGGGGAGAGACACCGCAAAAAAAAAAGACAAAGGGGGAGAGAGATGTTACAAAGAAAGGCAAAGAAAGAGGGGAGAGTTAGTCACAAAGATATGGGAGACGGATCATGGTGCACATTGAAGAATAGAAGGGGATCAACAAAAAATTGAAGCACACAAGTAGGGGGAGCAAATCTCATGAACTTGATTGTTTGCATTTGTTTTATGTGCATATTCATGTGTTTGCTTGCATTTGCACAAGTTTTAATTTGATATACATGCTTGTGTGGTGAATGCTAGTTATAGGACTTGAATGATGAAATAAAAACTAGCATGCATAGGATGGTATCTAGACTTGTGTTTATCAAGTAGTACTAGAACCTTGCTTCTAATGTTGATATCTCGGAGTTTCTAGTATTTATTGTATCTAACTAACCAAGAGTTTTGTTAGCCCCCTAACAAATGCAAACAGGGATGCCCCTATCTAAAAGGATCTTGATGGCTAGGGGGTGAACAGCTGAAAGCCCTATGTTTGGTTTTGAATAATTGAGACAACTAAGTGGACTAACCTTCTACTCTTAAGTGTTGTGATTGAGTTAGGTTGGTTCACATCCAAGGTGGAGCAAGATGGCACTCAAGGTGATGGAGATGGCCACATGATGGTGACCAAGTGCTCCACATTTGGCAAGAAGAAAGAGAAAAATAAAACCCTATGGGCTCAAGGCAAAGGTATAAGATAGGGCTTTTGTTTTGCCGGTCAAGACGCAATAGAGTGTATGATCAAGTTAGGATAGATAGCCATACTATAAAGAGGGGAAACTAGAAGCTAATGCGATTATCTAAGTGCCATTAGGTGAACTAACTCCTTGCATGTGCATTAGTCCTAGTGAGCTAACAAAACCCTTAAAAAATGCTTTGGAAAATGCTAACTCACGTACACAAGTGATGGATATACTTGGAGCTAGCACATTTGCACAAGGGATGAAGGAAAAGAGCAAAAGGCTTTTTCTGCCAGGCATCAGACCATGAAAAGGTAAGGCGTCGGACCATTGGATGGTCCGTCCGATGGCTAACCCTAAGGGCAGAGAAGGCAGCAAGCAGCAACAAGAGTCGGACTCAGAGGAAAAGGGTCGTCGGACCGAATAGTGTCACTGTTCATAAGGTCTGATGGTGCCCAGCAGAGAAGGCCTTGCGGGCGCAGGGGCATTGGACCGTCCCCGTTAGTCTGACGGTCTGCAGTCGAACTCAGTATGAGGTGAAAATACCTCTCGATGTAGTTTCTGGACAGCGTCGAACCGTGGTGCAACTATAGTCCGATGCTCGCCGGACTCTAAAGACTCGAACGGCGCAGCCGACCATTTGAGCTCCAACGGTAACATATAAATGCTCTGGAACATGTGGCACGCGTGGAGCAGGTCAGACGGACCCATCGGACTATACGAAGGTCATGTGGACTCAGTCCGACGGTTGATTGAGAGGAGCAACGGCTAGTGGAGCTCTTGGGCCTCTATTTAAAGGGTTTGGCCAGCTTGGGGCGATTATCTTGGCCATTTTCATGTGTGATACACCCTATTGAGCTAAACCTCTCCCACTCATGTCCTTCACTTGTTCATCATCTTAGTGAGATTGGGAGTGATTCTAGTGCAATTGCATTGAGTTAAGGCATCTAGTGGCACTAGTAATCGAGTTCACTGCGGGATTTCTTGTTACTGTAGGGTTATGAGGAAGCTACGCTAGCTAGAAAACAAAAATTTTGACCTTATAAATCAAGATCAACTGCTAGTTATAGATCACGGGATTACCACTAGACGCGCAGGTGCAGCGGAAGCGACTCGATGTAGTCGTACACGTCGTAGCAGTGCCGTGTAGTTGCGAGGTCATCCGTCCGCCCATCCCCTTCATGCGGTTCGTCCTTGTGCTTCCAGATGCAGCACCTCCGAGGTATCCACACGTACAGGGAGGAAGCGTTGCGCCTCCGGACTGCTAGGTCCGCGGGGAGCAGCAGGCGCGGGCGTGGGATGGGCGGCGGCGGCTGCCAAATGGCGTGGCTTACCTATCCTCATCGCCCACCCCTTGCTTATATAGGCGTCCTAATGAACTCCCGAGTTGGAGGGCCCATTAGTAACCCTAAGCCTTGTCTAATTTGGGTCCAACCCGAAATTAGGCTTCCAGCCACTTAAGCGTGCGACCCTATGGGTTCACGCACACATAGACATGGCCCGAGTACTCCTACTCGGCCAATAGTTTATAGTGGCCTCTAGCAAGGCGTGTCAACTCATATGCACACGCAAAGATCATATCAGACGAACCACCACAAAACCACATACATGTTATTCTCTTGTCTCCCTCTTGCCCATGTTGGTTTTCTACTCACACTTGTGTTTTACATTTTCATATACTTGCTTGTGTGGTAGTTGCTTGTAGTAGTAGGCCTCTAGTTGTAGTTCTAGTTTAGTTGGTAGAAGTAGCTAGTTTAGTTGCTTCACTAGTTTAGCTCAACAAGAGTAATGCTAGTCTCCTTGCTTGTTTGAGTGCCTAGTAGTAACTATTAGTCTTGCTACTAGAATTGTTTATGAGGCTTGCATTGGGTAGATTAGGCTAGGCAAAGTAGTGGCTATTAGGATTGGTCATTATATTAACTATTTTGCACTAGTGATTGTGTTTTTGTAGACAAAAAGTTTATAGGCTATTGATGGATCTAATGGCTAGAGGGGGAGGAGGGTGAATAGCCTATAAAAATTCCTTCAAAGCACTAGAGCAACCTTGATTAGTAAATAAGATGGCGACTATGCAATCTATTGCTGTAGCTCTAATTCACCACAAGCAAGCCTCCTACACAAGCTAGTTACTATGATCTCTAGGTTGATTCACACAAGCACACAAACTAAGGCTACCAACTAGAGAGCTACAAAAGCTAAAGCTACTAACAAGAGCAACTAGAGCTAATTAGAACTACACTACTGTAGCTAGGCAAGCAAGCAACTACCACAAGACAAGTATATCAAATGAAATTGCAAGGTAGAGCTTTATACCGAATCGGGCAAGTGACAATTGAGAATCAACTCAACACTAAGATTTATCCCCGTGGTTCGATTGCTTGCCAGCAACCTATGTGCACATTGCGACGAGTCCAAAGTAAGTGTTGGCGCGCTAATTGGCATTACACGCCAAGCCCACCACACGGACGCCACCAGAACCACTAGAGAGGCACCACAATAGCCATGATTCTACTAGAGTAGCGTTTTGCGAATCTCCCGCGGGAAATAAGCTCAAGAACCTCTCACAGTGTCTTGATCGGAGCCGGCAACAGCCACCAAAGCCGCTCAATGATCCACCGCTGCTCCAAGCTGTCTAGGTGACCGCAACCACCAAGAGTAACTGTTAGGAATATGCCCTAGAGGTAATCATAGAGATGATGATATTGCGATTGTATCCATGATATATTATGTGTTCATTGAATAGCCATTAAAGACAAATTGTATCGATTGGCAATTATGTGAATTGTTTGTGAAACTCTTTTACTTGTATGGTTATTCTAAAGTTGTCCCTGATCGGAGTTCGTGTGAGGACACACATGAATATTAGATCAGCACATATATTGGTTGATGACTATGTTTCACAAGTCATGGACATAGAGATGTCAAACTAATAGTGTGGGCACATGTATGACATGGGGCTGGACTGACCCAACGTGAGATGTTGTAATTGTCTCTATACATATCATGTACGTTATGTCCTTAGACTTGAGATTGTCGTATGTATTCAAGATGTGAAACGACCTACTCAGGGACTATCAAACGCTACTCCGTAACTGGGTAGTTATAAAGGTGGTTTTCGTGTTTGTCGGGAAACATGCTGTGAGACATAGTCGATCAAGATGGAATTTGCCCCTCTCCACGTGAGAGAGATATCACTGGACCACTCGAATGATTGGATCAAGAAATGCATGGCCGTGCTTAGGTTAAGTGTTAACCTATGAGCTGGACCAAATATCGTGAGACAAAGAGAATAACATGTATGTGGTTTGTGGTGGTTCGTCTGATATGATCTTTGCGTGTGCATATGAGTTGACACGCCTTGCTAGAGGCCACTATAAACTATTGGCCGAGTAGGAGTACTCGGGCCATGTCTATGTGTGCGTGAACCCATAGGGTCGCACGCTTAAGTGGCTGGAAGCCTAATTCGGGTTGGACCCAAATTAGACAGGCTTAGGGTTACTAATGGGCCTCCAACTCGGGAGTTCATTAGGACGCCTATATAAGCAAGGGGTGGGCGATGAGGATAGGTAAGCCACGCCATTTGGCAGCCGCCGCCGCCCATCCCACGCCCGCGCCTGCTGCTCCCCGCGGACCTAGCAGTCCGGAGGCGCAACGCTTCCTCCCTGTACGTGTGGATACCTCGGAGGTGCTGCATCTGGAGCACAAGGACGAACCGCATGAAGGGGATGGGCGGACGGATGACCTCGCAACTACACGGCACTGCTACGACGTGTACGACTACATCGAGTCGCTTCCGCTGCACCTGCGCGTCTAGTGGTAATCCCGTGATCTATAACTAGCAGTTGATCTTGATTTATAAGGTCAAAATTTTTGTTTTCTAGCTAGCGTAGCTTCCTCATAACCCTACAGTAACAAGAAATCCCGCAGTGAACTCGATTACTAGTGCCACTAGATGCCTTAACTCAATGCAATTGCACTAGAATCACTCCCAATCTCACTAAGATGATGAACAAGTGAAGGACATGAGTGGGAGAGGTTTAGCTCAATAGGGTGTATCACACATGAAAATGGCCAAGATAATCGCCCCAAGCTGGCCAAACCCTTTAAATAGAGGCCCAAGAGCTCCACTAGCCGTTGCTCCTCTCAATCAACCGTCGGACTGAGTCCACATGACCTTCGTATAGTCCGATGGGTCCGTCTGACCTGCTCCACGCGTGCCACATGTTCCAGAGCATTTATATGTTACCGTTGGAGCTCAAATGGTCGGCTGCGCCGTTCGAGTCTTTAGAGTCCGGCGAGCATCGGACTATAGTTGCACCACGGTTCGACGCTGTCCAGAAACTACATCGAGAGGTATTTTCACCTCATACTGAGTTCGACTGCAGACCGTCAGACTAACGGGGACGGTCCAATGCCCCTGCGCCCGCAAGGCCTTCTCTGCTGGGCACCATCAGACCTTATGAACAGTGACACTATTCGGTCCGACGACCCTTTTCCTCTGAGTCCGACTCTTGTTGCTGCTTGCTGCCTTCTCTGCCCTTAGGGTTAGCCATCGGACGGACCATCCAATGGTCCGACGCCTTACCTTTTCATGGTCTGATGCCTGGCAGAAAAAGCCTTTTGCTCTTTTCCTTCATCCCTTGTGCAAATGTGCTAGCTCCAAGTATATCCATCACTTGTGTACGTGAGTTAGCATTTTCCAAAGCATTTTTTAAGGGTTTTGTTAGCTCACTAGGACTAATGCACATGCAAGGAGTTAGTTCACCTAATGGCACTTAGATAATCGCATTAGCTTCTAGTTTCCCCTCTTTATAGTATGGCTATCTATCCTAACTTGATCATACACTCTATTGCGTCTTGACCGGCAAAACAAAAGCCCTATCTTATACCTTTGCCTTGAGCCCATAGGGTTTATTTTTCTCTTTCTTCTTGCCAAATGTGGAGCACTTGGTCACCATCATGTGGCCATCTCCATCACCTTGAGTGCCATCTTGCTCCACCTTGGATGTGAACCAACCTAACTCAATCACAACACTTAAGAGTAGAAGGTTAGTCCACTTAGTTGTCTCAATTATTCAAAACCAAACATAGGGCTTTTGTTTTGCCGGTCAAGACGCAATAGAGTGTATGATCAAGTTAGGATAGATAGCCATACTATAAAGAGGGGAAACTAGAAGCTAATGCGATTATCTAAGTGCCATTAGGTGAACTAACTCCTTGCATGTGCATTAGTCCTAGTGAGCTAACAAAACCCTTAAAAAATGCTTTGGAAAATGCTAACTCACGTACACAAGTGATGGATATACTTGGAGCTAGCACATTTGCACAAGGGATGAAGGAAAAGAGCAAAAGGCTTTTTCTGCCAGGCATCAGACCATGAAAAGGTAAGGCGTCGGACCATTGGATGGTCCGTCCGATGGCTAACCCTAAGGGCAGAGAAGGCAGCAAGCAGCAACAAGAGTCGGACTCAGAGGAAAAGGGTCGTCGGACCGAATAGTGTCACTGTTCATAAGGTCTGATGGTGCCCAGCAGAGAAGGCCTTGCGGGCGCAGGGGCATTGGACCGTCCCCGTTAGTCTGACGGTCTGCAGTCGAACTCAGTATGAGGTGAAAATACCTCTCGATGTAGTTTCTGGACAGCGTCGAACCGTGGTGCAACTATAGTCCGATGCTCGCCGGACTCTAAAGACTCGAACGGCGCAGCCGACCATTTGAGCTCCAACGGTAACATATAAATGCTCTGGAACATGTGGCACGCGTGGAGCAGGTCAGACGGACCCATCGGACTATACGAAGGTCATGTGGACTCAGTCCGACGGTTGATTGAGAGGAGCAACGGCTAGTGGAGCTCTTGGGCCTCTATTTAAAGGGTTTGGCCAGCTTGGGGCGATTATCTTGGCCATTTTCATGTGTGATACACCCTATTGAGCTAAACCTCTCCCACTCATGTCCTTCACTTGTTCATCATCTTAGTGAGATTGGGAGTGATTCTAGTGCAATTGCATTGAGTTAAGGCATCTAGTGGCACTAGTAATCGAGTTCACTGCGGGATTTCTTGTTACTGTAGGGTTATGAGGAAGCTACGCTAGCTAGAAAACAAAAATTTTGACCTTATAAATCAAGATCAACTGCTAGTTATAGATCACGGGATTACCACTAGACGCGCAGGTGCAGCGGGAAGCGACTCGATGTAGTCGTACACGTCGTAGCAGTGCCGTGTAGTTGCGAGGTCATCCGTCCGCCCATCCCCTTCATGCGGTTCGTCCTTGTGCTCCAGATGCAGCACCTCCGAGGTATCCACACGTACAGGGAGGAAGCGTTGCGCCTCCGGACTGCTAGGTCCGCGGGGAGCAGCAGGCGCGGGCGTGGGATGGGCGGCGGCGGCTGCCAAATGGCGTGGCTTACCTATCCTCATCGCCCACCCCTTGCTTATATAGGCGTCCTAATGAACTCCCGAGTTGGAGGCCCATTAGTAACCCTAAGCCTTGTCTAATTTGGGTCCAACCCGAATTAGGCTTCCAGCCACTTAAGCGTGCGACCCTATGGGTTCACGCACACATAGACATGGCCCGAGTACTCCTACTCGGCCAATAGTTTATAGTGGCCTCTAGCAAGGCGTGTCAACTCATATGCACACGCAAAGATCATATCAGACGAACCACCACAAAACCACATACATGTTATTCTCTTTGTCTCACGATATTTGGTCCAGCTCATAGGTTAACACTTAACCTAAGCACGGCCATGCATTTCTTGATCCAATCATTCGAGTGGTCCAGTGATATCTCTCACGTGGAGAGGGGCAAATTCCATCTTGATCGACTATGTCTCACAGCATGTTTCCCGACAAACACGAAAACCACCTTTATAACTACCCAGTTACGGAGTAGCGTTTGATAGTCCCTGAGTAGGTCGTTTCACATCTTGAATACATACGACAATCTCAAGTCTAAGGACATAACGTACATGATATGTATAGAGACAATTACAACATCTCACGTTGGGTCAGTCCAGCCCCATGTCATACATGTGCCCACACTATTAGTTTGACATCTCTATGTCCATGACTTGTGAAACATAGTCATCAACCAATATATGTGCTGATCTAATATTCATGTGTGTCCTCACACGAACTCCGATCAGGGACAACTTTAGAATAACCATACAAGTAAAAGAGTTTCACAAACAATTCACATAATTGCCAATCGATACAATTTGTCTTTAATGGCTATTCAATGAACACATAATATATCATGGATACAATCGCAATATCATCATCTCTATGATTACCTCTAGGGCATATTCCTAACAGTTACTCTTGGTGGTTGCGGTCACCTAGACAGCTTGGAGCAGCGGTGGATCATTGAGCGGCTTTGGTGGCTGTTGCCGGCTCCGATCAAGACACTGTGAGAGGTTCTTGAGCTTATTTCCCGCGGGAGATTCGCAAAACGCTACTCTAGTAGAATCATGGCTATTGTGGTGCCTCTCTAGTGGTTCTGGTGGCGTCCGTGTGGTGGGCTTGGCGTGTAATGCCAATTAGCGCGCCAACCACTTACTTTGGACTCGTCGCAATGTGCACATAGGTTGCTGGCAAGCAATCGAACCACGGGGATAAATCTTAGTGTTGAGTTGATTCTCAATTGTCACTTGCCCGATTCGGTATAAAGCTCTACCTTGCAATTTCATTTGATATACTTGTCTTGTGGTAGTTGCTTGCTTGCCTAGCTACAGTAGTGTAGTTCTAATTAGCTCTAGTTGCTCTTGTTAGTAGCTTTAGCTTTTGTAGCTCTCTAGTTGGTAGCCTTAGTTTGTGTGCTTGTGTGAATCAACCTAGAGATCATAGTAACTAGCTTGTGTAGGAGGCTTGCTTGTGGTGAATTAGAGCTACAGCAATAGATTGCATAGTCGCCATCTTATTTACTAATCAAGGTTGCTCTAGTGCTTTGAAGGAATTTTATAGGCTATTCACCCTCCTCCCCCTCTAGCCATTAGATCCATCAATAGCCTATAAACTTTTTGTCTACAAAAACACAATCACTAGTGCAAAATAGTTAATATAATGACCAATCCTAATAGCCACTACTTTGCCTAGCCTAATCTACCCAATGCAAGCCTCATAAACAATTCTAGTAGCAAGACTAATGTACTACTAGGCACTCAAACAAGCAAGGAGACTAGCATTACTCTTGTTGAGCTAAACTAGTGAAGCAACTAAACTAGCTACTTCTACCAACTAAACTAGAACTACAACTAGAGGCCTACTACTACAAGCAACTACCACACAAGCAAGTATATGAAATGTAAAACACAAGTGTGAGTAGAAAACCAACATGGGCAAGAGGGAGACAAGATTTATTCCTAAGGTTCGGTTGCTTGCTGGCAACCTATGGTGGGAGAAGTTGCCTCAGAATCACACCGTTTGGGGGGGCTTTTCTAGCTTTTTTTCACATAAGCCGGGAAGAGGCAGGCGCAAACAGGGCCCTTGTCCCCAAACCAAATGCAATACCATGTCTAGATACATACATTTATTTCATTTTGAATAGGAATATATATAGAAGGGTAGCATATCTTGCAATGAAAAGAAAGTAATTAGGGTTTATTGCATAACACAGAGCTTCGTGTGCTCACGCCAAGGAACAAAGAACGGGTTATACACTAAATATTACAACCACGATCATTTAATTGTCTACATACTACTCATGCACTAGTCGGCCCAAATGATTGTGCTTTGACAGCGACCATGATGACACTTTGTGTAGGATCTTGCTCTTAAGTTGTTGTGTTATTGAGAGCAGTTGTTGTTGAAGCAGATCTCCATTTCTCTTCTCACAAAAGTGCCAAATTATCACCATGAAGAGTGTATTTAATAATTTCTTGACTTGGTGGCAAATGTCAGAGATGAAGCCACTAGCACTGCAAAGGTGGTGACTAAGCATGTGATCACATAGTACTTAGGTTCTTGGTCGCACATGTATTTGACTTTTTCTTTCACACAATCTTTGCCGTCATCTTTGAATCCAATGAGATTCAAACCTAGATCTCTCAAGTATGTTGTTTTTGTTTCAAAACACATGGTATACAACATAGAAGCAACTAACTTTATGAGCTAGTGGTAATGCAAGAGAAGCAAGCATTAGTTAGGTGGGCGATGAGGATAGGTAAGCCACGCCATTTGGCAGCCGCCGCCGCCCATCCCACGCCCGCGCCTGCTGCTCCCCGCGGACCTAGCAGTCCGGAGGCGCAACGCTTCCTCCCTGTACGTGTGGATACCTCGGAGGTGCTGCATCTGGAGCACAAGGACGAACCGCATGAAGGGGATGGGCGGACGGATGACCTCGCAACTACACGGCACTGCTACGACGTGTACGACTACATCGAGTCGCTTCCGCTGCACCTGCGCGTCTAGTGGTAATCCGTGATCTATAACTAGCAGTTGATCTTGATTTATAAGGTCAAAATTTTTGTTTTCTAGCTAGCGTAGCTTCCTCATAACCCTACAGTAACAAGAAATCCCGCAGTGAACTCGATTACTAGTGCCACTAGATGCCTTAACTCAATGCAATTGCACTAGAATCACTCCCAATCTCACTAAGATGATGAACAAGTGAAGGACATGAGTGGGAGAGGTTTAGCTCAATAGGGTGTATCACACATGAAAATGGCCAAGATAATCGCCCCAAGCTGGCCAAACCCTTTAAATAGAGGCCCAAGAGCTCCACTAGCCGTTGCTCCTCTCAATCAACCGTCGGACTGAGTCCACATGACCTTCGTATAGTCCGATGGGTCCGTCTGACCTGCTCCACGCGTGCCACATGTTCCAGAGCATTTATATGTTACCGTTGGAGCTCAAATGGTCGGCTGCGCCGTTCGAGTCTTTAGAGTCCGGCGAGCATCGGACTATAGTTGCACCACGGTTCGACGCTGTCCAGAAACTACATCGAGAGGTATTTTCACCTCATACTGAGTTCGACTGCAGACCGTCAGACTAACGGGGACGGTCCAATGCCCCTGCGCCCGCAAGGCCTTCTCTGCTGGGCACCATCAGACCTTATGAACAGTGACACTATTCGGTCCGACGACCCTTTTCCTCTGAGTCCGACTCTTGTTGCTGCTTGCTGCCTTCTCTGCCCTTAGGGTTAGCCATCGGACGGACCATCCAATGGTCCGACGCCTTACCTTTTCATGGTCTGATGCTGGCAGAAAAAGCCTTTTGCTCTTTTCCTTCATCCCTTGTGCAAATGTGCTAGCTCCAAGTATATCCATCACTTGTGTACGTGAGTTAGCATTTTCCAAAGCATTTTTAAGGGTTTTGTTAGCTCACTAGGACTAATGCACATGCAAGGAGTTAGTTCACCTAATGGCACTTAGATAATCGCATTAGCTTCTAGTTTCCCCTCTTTATAGTATGGCTATCTATCCTAACTTGATCATACACTCTATTGCGTCTTGACCGGCAAAACAAAAGCCCTATCTTATACCTTTGCCTTGAGCCCATAGGGTTTTATTTTTCTCTTTCTTCTTGCCAAATGTGGAGCACTTGGTCACCATCATGTGGCCATCTCCATCACCTTGAGTGCCATCTTGCTCCACCTTGGATGTGAACCAACCTAACTCAATCACAACACTTAAGAGTAGAAGGTTAGTCCACTTAGTTGTCTCAATTATTCAAAACCAAACATAGGGCTTTCAGCTGTTCACCCCCTAGCCATCAAGATCCTTTTAGATAGGGGCATCCCTGTTTGCATTTGTTAGGGGGCTAACAAAACTCTTGGTTAGTTAGATACAATAAATACTAGAAACTCCGAGATATCAACATTAGAAGCAAGGTTCTAGTACTACTTGATAAACACAAGTCTAGATACCATCCTATGCATGCTAGTTATAGGACTTGAATGATGAAATAAAAACTAGCATGCATAGGATGGTATCTAGACTTGTGTTTATCAAGTAGTACTAGAACCTTGCTTCTAATGTTGATATCTCGGAGTTTCTAGTATTTATTGTATCTAACTAACCAAGAGTTTTGTTAGCCCCCTAACAAATGCAAACAGGGATGCCCCTATCTAAAAGGATCTTGATGGCTAGGGGGTGAACAGCTGAAAGCCCTATGTTTGGTTTTGAATAATTGAGACAACTAAGTGGACTAACCTTCTACTCTTAAGTGTTGTGATTGAGTTAGGTTGGTTCACATCCAAGGTGGAGCAAGATGGCACTCAAGGTGATGGAGATGGCCACATGATGGTGACCAAGTGCTCCACATTTGGCAAGAAGAAAGAGAAAAATAAAACCCTATGGGCTCAAGGCAAAGGTATAAGATAGGGCTTTTGTTTTGCCGGTCAAGACGCAATAGAGTGTATGATCAAGTTAGGATAGATAGCCATACTATAAAGAGGGGAAACTAGAAGCTAATGCGATTATCTAAGTGCCATTAGGTGAACTAACTCCTTGCATGTGCATTAGTCCTAGTGAGCTAACAAAACCCTTAAAAAATGCTTTGGAAAATGCTAACTCACGTACACAAGTGATGGATATACTTGGAGCTAGCACATTTGCACAAGGGATGAAGGAAAAGAGCAAAAGGCTTTTTCTGCCAGGCATCAGACCATGAAAAGGTAAGGCGTCGGACCATTGGATGGTCCGTCCGATGGCTAACCCTAAGGGCAGAGAAGGCAGCAAGCAGCAACAAGAGTCGGACTCAGAGGAAAAGGGTCGTCGGACCGAATAGTGTCACTGTTCATAAGGTCTGATGGTGCCCAGCAGAGAAGGCCTTGCGGGCGCAGGGGCATTGGACCGTCCCGTTAGTCTGACGGTCTGCAGTCGAACTCAGTATGAGGTGAAAATACCTCTCGATGTAGTTTCTGGACAGCGTCGAACCGTGGTGCAACTATAGTCCGATGCTCGCCGGACTCTAAAGACTCGAACGGCGCAGCCGACCATTTGAGCTCCAACGGTAACATATAAATGCTCTGGAACATGTGGCACGCGTGGAGCAGGTCAGACGGACCCATCGGACTATACGAAGGTCATGTGGACTCAGTCCGACGGTTGATTGAGAGGAGCAACGGCTAGTGGAGCTCTTGGGCCTCTATTTAAAGGGTTTGGCCAGCTTGGGGCGATTATCTTGGCCATTTTCATGTGTGATACACCCTATTGAGCTAAACCTCTCCCACTCATGTCCTTCACTTGTTCATCATCTTAGTGAGATTGGGAGTGATTCTAGTGCAATTGCATTGAGTTAAGGCATCTAGTGGCACTAGTAATCGAGTTCACTGCGGGATTTCTTGTTACTGTAGG
>JAHUYU010002518.1:0-20940 GCA_030439765.1 Tripidium arundinaceum | reverse complement strand
TTTCTGTGACAGCCATCTGTTCCAGCTGCAAGGTTTTCACTGGTAACCTGCAGCGTCAATTTTAGGAACATGTATGATATTCTCAGATAAAAAGATGATATGCTCGTTAGTGATGATTTTGTTTATTTACTCTGCAGGTAGTCAGCCCACAGTGGCCAAGAGTGTGATTATATGAAAGCAATACGATCAAACAAAGGTCTGCAGTTTTATTCTGACCAAAAGATATGCATGTCCAAGTTCAAACCTCTGTCATGGTGCAACAAATGATACTTCCCTATGTCCATTTGAACTCAAATGTCAAATTAAAATGTTAATGTACTTGATTGTGAAGTATTTGATTTGATATACATATACAACAACTTCTATCTGCATCATGAGTTCTAGTAAGTAAATAAGTATATCCCCTACTGCTCCAATAGAGATAAAGTGGAAATTGGGGCATGCATGGTATAGCTGTGAATTGCACAGTTTTATTTGACCACATTATTGTTCACCTTGGTTTCGATCCCTTGAATCTTCACGCAAAGGGTGCGAGTTGACCCTGTTCGGTTCAACAAATTGTACTGCTTTTTGAAAATAACTCTGGTGGTGACCTATTTTGAAAACGCCACCTTAGGGTCACTAATTTTTTTAGAAACTAAATTAGCACAGTTATGTCGAAAACACGCATGCTTACGGATGGCATACCCATTGCCTCTCCAATTTGCCATTCTTTATATAGTTGAAAGCATTTATCCCTCCCGTGTCAGATGCCAGGAAATGTGCACCGCAAGTGTGAGGTGTAATTCTGTTCAGGATTTAGGAGTATATATACATGTTTAAATGTTTTCCATTAAACAACTTATTTATGTCCATCAGTACTTCCAATCTAAGTCTTACAATGGCAGAGCCCGTCAAGACATCACAGGATAACATAGAATCAAAATCGGTAGCAGAACAATACTAACTTTCATAACAATCCTTCTGAAGATTAATCATGGAACTATGTTCAGCTTCAAATGCACTCAACATATCACTAGTGTTGCTAAAAGTACATGATCATAAATTAAAAAGTGTTTCTTATAAACTAACAAAAAAAAAGAGGATGCAGAGCTACAATTTGTCAAATTGGCAGAGAATGTTTCCCGTTCGGATCATGTGCTGCTTCCACTGTCGCCTTTGAAGTAGAGTTGTATCCTACACTCTGTTGTATCCCACATTTTTACTGAACAAGCGGCGGATGTAGAGGACTTGCAACGCACTAGCAGCCATGAAAGCTATGTACTCCGCCATTGTATAGAACATGACACGCTTTCTGGTGCTCTCATTAGCTGTATTGAATCAAAGAATGAAACTAAGTCCACATTGTCATAAAATGGTAGCAATAAGTACATGAAAAAGACCAACAGAAGAAAATGTATTCATAATGTCCAGTCCCCTGCTACATAATTAGACGTTTGTTACCTAGATTTTCTAGAGATCTCAGTACAAGGCATTTTTTTTACTTGAATAGAAAGGAAAACTGAAAGAGGCAGGCAAAACAGAACAGGTTGTCCCCTCTACACTGAAGAACGCATTGATTCGATAAGTATGCTGTGATAAAACTAGATACAAACTTAGATCAGTGGAGAATAGACAGATGCTAATATCTACATCAAGTCACAACATTAGTTGCGCTCTAACTCTAATTCATTCAGAAATGTTGACACGAATGGGTTCTAACTTCTAACTGCCAGGGCCCTTCTTTCTGTTAGCATTGATGTTATTTTTCTAAAGAAACAAACGCTATAATGTGCTAAACATTCCAGAGATGTAATAAGAGCACATGCAAGTCCCAAGTCCATTGAGCTTACTGTGTCGATGACGAGCTTCGCGTGCTTTTAGGTACTTCTGCTCGGCGGTGACGGATTCTAATGCTTCCTTCAGCTCCGCGATTTTAACGTTGATAGGGTCCAAGTGCTCTGAAACAGAAATGAGACATTGCTTACACATGGCAGTGCTAAAATGTTAACACTGAACGAATGACACATAACTCTGAAAATAATGAAGGTAAAAAAATCAATCAAATTGATGGTTGTTTAGTATTTGCTAAACGGTTAAGATTGACAGAGTAGGCAAGTGCTGAGAAGCTTAAGATACAAAGGCAGTAAACTAACCATCTTTCGCCAGATTGTGCTCATTGGGTATGTGCCCAACATGAATGTAGAAAGAAACAGTTTCAGGTGCTCCATATGGGTTATGGAAGCAGAACTTGTACATGCCACCCCTTGGAGCTTTAAACTCAAATTTGTCACCAGATTTTCCCTTCAATGTGTGCACAGTGTTGCCACCTGGTGACGTTACCTGTATTTACAGAAGCAAAAAGTTAATATAGAACATCATATCAAGTGTATAACACAAATATATACTTTACTACCCACACATTACACAGAGCATATTTAAAAAGCTATATGCAGGTACTTCCACATTAATTTTAGAAGTACTAATAATATTAATAACAATTGTAATTGCAGTAGGACCAATTCAGACATTTCCAAAAGTAACAAACATCATTGGTTTGTTGCCTTGTTGGGAGTAAGAGGTGACCAGTAGTTGACTATAGATACATAGTGCCAAGGCCCTCAACCTCAATGTCGGTGACAGATTGGCCATAGGAGCACTCCAAGATGAAGATAAGGGCAACAAATGAAAACATCAGTAATGCAACAAGTGAAAAAGGTAAATTAGCTCTAAAGCACTGAAAGATCCCGAGAATCGTAAAATACCACCAAAATGTCACGCCAAGGTAAAATACCATCAAAATATCCAAACTCTAACCGGATCTAGCACTCCATTAGATTCTATTGACAGAAATCGTACTTTCATGTTTGCAGTTAACACAACGGAACAGGATGACAATTGTAGCCTTGTGTGTAAGTCCAACAAAACTTATCCTCATCTCCCAACCGCGTGCACTGCAAAGAGCCTGCGACCGTATGACACCTCAAGCTTCAACACTATGACACCACTCCCGCGAGCCGGTTTGGTCCCAGTCCACACAGCGCCGGCCACCCACCGGCTTGGGCCCAGTCCGCGCCGCCACCACCGGCCTGGTCTGCGACACCGCCTCATGCCATTGGCTTTCAAGCCGGCATGAGCGGTGGCGGCCGACTGTCCTGGGCACTCAAGCTACGGCTTGTTCCTCCGGCGCCATGGTGTTCAGGGGTATTTTTTGTCTTAGCTGACACCGTTGATAGCAAAATGTAACGGAGTACTAGATTCAGTTGGAGTTTAGATGTTTCAGTGGCATTTTACCATTCTCGTGATCTTTCAGTGCTTTAGAGCTAATTTACCTTTTTCACTTGTTGCATTACTGATGTTTTCATTTGTTGCCCTTATCTTCATCTTGGAGTGCTCCTATGGCCAATCTGTCACCGACATTGAGGTTGAGGGCCTTGGCACTATGTATCTATAGTCAACTACTGGTCACCTCTTACTCCCAACAAGGCAACAAACCAATGATGTTTGTTACTTTTGGAAATGTCTGAATTGGTCCTACTGCAATTACAATTGTTATTAATATTATTAGTACTTCTAAAATTAATGTGGAAGTACCTGCATATAGCTTTTTAAATATGCTCTGTGTAATGTGTGGGTAGTAAAGTATATATTTGTGTTATACACTTGATATGATGTTCTATATTAACTTTTTGCTTCTGTAAATACAGGTAACGTCACCAGGTGGCAACACTGTGCACACATTGAAGGGAAAATCTGGTGACAAATTTGAGTTTAAAGCTCCAAGGGGTGGCATGTACAAGTTCTGCTTCCATAACCCATATGGAGCACCTGAAACTGTTTCTTTCTACATTCATGTTGGGCACATACCCAATGAGCACAATCTGGCGAAAGATGGTTAGTTTACTGCCTTTGTATCTTAAGCTTCTCAGCACTTGCCTACTCTGACAATCATGTGTTGCATCATTTATTTTTTTGATATTACTGTTCAGTATCATCTTCTGTTATGCATTTACATTTTCATACTGCAGCTTTTGTAGTCAAGTCAAACTCAAACAGTTTTGCTTTGATCTTGTTGCTTTAGAAAAATCTGCACTTTGATTTGTTTACGCAATATCTTTATTTTTGTCAGTTTGTATTCAGTAGAGTAAGCCCACTCACTAGTTCTCATTGGCAAGATATGAAGCTTTTATAAGGTATCATGTAATTCAGTAGCGAGCATGTTTGTGATGCAAATGCCCCCCATAAGATCTTCTCTAGTTTCATTCTTTGCCTCAGTGACACTCTTTTATGCAGATTCGTGAGTGCATTATGTGGCTCAGTATAGTGTTCATCACAATATTGTGCACACCACAACTAACAGTTATCAGGTGGTCTACTAACCCACCGGTGTCAGCTGACGTCTTGCATCAGTGGAAAGGATTTTGTGCTATAATCGCAAACGCTTACTATGTCAAAGGAATGGCATGGTAAGAGCAGCTTCTGCCAGCAGTGTTGTTCTTCTTTTATCTGAGAATATCATACATGTTCCTAAAATTGACGCTGCAGGTTACCAGTGAAAACCTTGCAGCTGGAACAGATGGCTGTCACAGGAAATTCAGAGGAACCATCAGTAGTTGCTAGCCGCATGCAGTTAGTTTTCAGCACATTAGAGGTTTATAGCAGCACCGTCAATATGTACACGCTAAGTAAAAAGATGATATGCTCGTTAGTGATGATTTTGTTTATTTACTCTGCAGGTAGTCAGCCCACAGTGGCCAAGAGTGTGATTATATGAAAGCAATACGATCAAACAAAGGTCTGCAGTTTTATTCTGACCAAAAGATATGCATGTCCAAGTTCAAACCTCTGTCATGGTGCAACAAATGATACTTCCCTATGTCCATTTGAACTCAAATGTCAAATTAAAATGTTAATGTACTTGATTGTGAAGTATTTGATTTGATATACATATACAACAACTTCTATCTGCATCATGAGTTCTAGTAAGTAAATAAGTATATCCCCTACTGCTCCAATAGAGATAAAGTGGAAATTGGGGCATGCATGGTATAGCTGTGAATTGCACAGTTTTATTTGACCACATTATTGTTCACCTTGGTTTCGATCCCTTGAATCTTCACGCAAAGGGTGCGAGTTGACCCTGTTCGGTTCAACAAATTGTACTGCTTTTTGAAAATAACTCTGGTGGTGACCTATTTTGAAAACGCCACCTTAGGGTCACTAATTTTTTTAGAAACTAAATTAGCACAGTTATGTCGAAAACACGCATGCTTACGGATGGCATACCCATTGCCTCTCCAATTTGCCATTCTTTATATAGTTGAAAGCATTTATCCCTCCCGTGTCAGATGCCAGGAAATGTGCACCGCAAGTGTGAGGTGTAATTCTGTTCAGGATTTAGGAGTATATATACATGTTTAAATGTTTTCCATTAAACAACTTATTTATGTCCATCAGTACTTCCAATCTAAGTCTTACAATGGCAGAGCCCGTCAAGACATCACAGGATAACATAGAATCAAAATCGGTAGCAGAACAATACTAACTTTCATAACAAATCCTTCTGAAGATTAATCATGGAACTATGTTCAGCTTCAAATGCACTCAACATATCACTAGTGTTGCTAAAAGTACATGATCATAAATTAAAAAGTGTTTCTTATAAACTAACAAAAAAAAAGAGGATGCAGAGCTACAATTTGTCAAATTGGCAGAGAATGTTTCCCGTTCGGATCATGTGCTGCTTCCACTGTCGCCTTTGAAGTAGAGTTGTATCCTACACTCTGTTGTATCCCACATTTTTACTGAACAAGCGGCGGATGTAGAGGACTTGCAACGCACTAGCAGCCATGAAAGCTATGTACTCCGCCATTGTATAGAACATGACACGCTTTCTGGTGCTCTCATTAGCTGTATTGAATCAAAGAATGAAACTAAGTCCACATTGTCATAAAATGGTAGCAATAAGTACATGAAAAAGACCAACAGAAGAAAATGTATTCATAATGTCCAGTCCCCTGCTACATAATTAGACGTTTGTTACCTAGATTTTCTAGAGATCTCAGTACAAGGCATTTTTTTTACTTGAATAGAAAGGAAAACTGAAAGAGGCAGGCAAAACAGAACAGGTTGTCCCCTCTACACTGAAGAACGCATTGATTCGATAAGTATGCTGTGATAAAACTAGATACAAACTTAGATCAGTGGAGAATAGACAGATGCTAATATCTACATCAAGTCACAACATTAGTTGCGCTCTAACTCTAATTCATTCAGAAATGTTGACACGAATGGGTTCTAACTTCTAACTGCCAGGGCCCTTCTTTCTGTTAGCATTGATGTTATTTTTCTAAAGAAACAAACGCTATAATGTGCTAAACATTCCAGAGATGTAATAAGAGCACATGCAAGTCCCAAGTCCATTGAGCTTACTGTGTCGATGACGAGCTTCGCGTGCTTTTAGGTACTTCTGCTCGGCGGTGACGGATTCTAATGCTTCCTTCAGCTCCGCGATTTTAACGTTGATAGGGTCCAAGTGCTCTGAAACAGAAATGAGACATTGCTTACACATGGCAGTGCTAAAATGTTAACACTGAACGAATGACACATAACTCTGAAAATAATGAAGGTAAAAAAATCAATCAAATTGATGGTTGTTTAGTATTTGCTAAACGGTTAAGATTGACAGAGTAGGCAAGTGCTGAGAAGCTTAAGATACAAAGGCAGTAAACTAACCATCTTTCGCCAGATTGTGCTCATTGGGTATGTGCCCAACATGAATGTAGAAAGAAACAGTTTCAGGTGCTCCATATGGGTTATGGAAGCAGAACTTGTACATGCCACCCCTTGGAGCTTTAAACTCAAATTTGTCACCAGATTTTCCCTTCAATGTGTGCACAGTGTTGCCACCTGGTGACGTTACCTGTATTTACAGAAGCAAAAAGTTAATATAGAACATCATATCAAGTGTATAACACAAATATATACTTTACTACCCACACATTACACAGAGCATATTTAAAAAGCTATATGCAGGTACTTCCACATTAATTTTAGAAGTACTAATAATATTAATAACAATTGTAATTGCAGTAGGACCAATTCAGACATTTCCAAAAGTAACAAACATCATTGGTTTGTTGCCTTGTTGGGAGTAAGAGGTGACCAGTAGTTGACTATAGATACATAGTGCCAAGGCCCTCAACCTCAATGTCGGTGACAGATTGGCCATAGGAGCACTCCAAGATGAAGATAAGGGCAACAAATGAAAACATCAGTAATGCAACAAGTGAAAAAGGTAAATTAGCTCTAAAGCACTGAAAGATCACGAGAATGGTAAAATGCCACTGAAACATCTAAACTCCAACTGAATCTAGTACTCCGTTACATTTTGCTATCAACGGTGTCAGCTAAGACAAAAAATACCCCTGAACACCATGGCGCCGGAGGAACAAGCCGTAGCTTGAGTGCCCAGGACAGTCGGCCGCCACCGCTCATGCCGGCTTGAAAGCCAATGGCATGAGGCGGTGTCGCAGACCAGGCCGGTGGTGGCGGCGCGGACTGGGCCCAAGCCG
This sequence comes from Tripidium arundinaceum, assembly GCA_030439765.1. NCBI lineage: Eukaryota > Viridiplantae > Streptophyta > Magnoliopsida > Poales > Poaceae > Tripidium > Tripidium arundinaceum. The sequence continues at coordinate 13,387 of JAHUYU010002518.1, read as the reverse complement.
GTGGGTGGCCGGCGCTGTGTGGACTGGGACCAAACCGGCTCGCGGGAGTGGTGTCATAGTGTTGAAGCTTGAGGTGTCATACGGTCGCAGGCTCTTTGCAGTGCACGCGGTTGGGAGATGAGGATAAGTTTTGTTGGACTTACACACAAGGCTACAATTGTCATCCTGTTCCGTTGTGTTAACTGCAAACATGAAAGTACGATTTCTGTCAATAGAATCTAATGGAGTGCTAGATCCGGTTAGAGTTTGGATATTTTGATGGTATTTTACCTTGGCGTGACATTTTGGTGGTATTTTACGATTCTCGGGATCTTTCAGTGCTTTAGAGCTAATTTACCTTTTTCACTTGTTGCATTACTGATGTTTTCATTTGTTGCCCTTATCTTCATCTTGGAGTGCTCCTATGGCCAATCTGTCACCGACATTGAGGTTGAGGGCCTTGGCACTATGTATCTATAGTCAACTACTGGTCACCTCTTACTCCCAACAAGGCAACAAACCAATGATGTTTGTTACTTTTGGAAATGTCTGAATTGGTCCTACTGCAATTACAATTGTTATTAATATTATTAGTACTTCTAAAATTAATGTGGAAGTACCTGCATATAGCTTTTTAAATATGCTCTGTGTAATGTGTGGGTAGTAAAGTATATATTTGTGTTATACACTTGATATGATGTTCTATATTAACTTTTTGCTTCTGTAAATACAGGTAACGTCACCAGGTGGCAACACTGTGCACACATTGAAGGGAAAATCTGGTGACAAATTTGAGTTTAAAGCTCCAAGGGGTGGCATGTACAAGTTCTGCTTCCATAACCCATATGGAGCACCTGAAACTGTTTCTTTCTACATTCATGTTGGGCACATACCCAATGAGCACAATCTGGCGAAAGATGGTTAGTTTACTGCCTTTGTATCTTAAGCTTCTCAGCACTTGCCTACTCTGTCAATCTTAACCGTTTAGCAAATACTAAACAACCATCAATTTGATTGATTTTTTTACCTTCATTATTTTCAGAGTTATGTGTCATTCGTTCAGTGTTAACATTTTAGCACTGCCATGTGTAAGCAATGTCTCATTTCTGTTTCAGAGCACTTGGACCCTATCAACGTTAAAATCGCGGAGCTGAAGGAAGCATTAGAATCCGTCACCGCCGAGCAGAAGTACCTAAAAGCACGCGAAGCTCGTCATCGACACAGTAAGCTCAATGGACTTGGGACTTGCATGTGCTCTTATTACATCTCTGGAATGTTTAGCACATTATAGCGTTTGTTTCTTTAGAAAAATAACATCAATGCTAACAGAAAGAAGGGCCCTGGCAGTTAGAAGTTAGAACCCATTCGTGTCAACATTTCTGAATGAATTAGAGTTAGAGCGCAACTAATGTTGTGACTTGATGTAGATATTAGCATCTGTCTATTCTCCACTGATCTAAGTTTGTATCTAGTTTTATCACAGCATACTTATCGAATCAATGCGTATTCTTCAGTGTAGAGGGGACAACCTGTTCTGTTTTGCCTGCCTCTTTCAGTTTTCCTTTCTATTCAAGTAAAAAAAATGCCTTGTACTGAGATCTCTAGAAAATCTAGGTAACAAACGTCTAATTATGTAGCAGGGGACTGGACATTATGAATACATTTTCTTCTGTTGGTCTTTTTCATGTACTTATTGCTACCATTTTATGACAATGTGGACTTAGTTTCATTCTTTGATTCAATACAGCTAATGAGAGCACCAGAAAGCGTGTCATGTTCTATACAATGGCGGAGTACATAGCTTTCATGGCTGCTAGTGCGTTGCAAGTCCTCTACATCCGCCGCTTGTTCAGTAAAAATGTGGGATACAACAGAGTGTAGGATACAACTCTACTTCAAAGGCGACAGTGGAAGCAGCACATGATCCGAACGGGAAACATTCTCTGCCAATTTGACAAATTGTAGCTCTGCATCCTCTTTTTTTTTGTTAGTTTATAAGAAACACTTTTTAATTTATGATCATGTACTTTTAGCAACACTAGTGATATGTTGAGTGCATTTGAAGCTGAACATAGTTCCATGATTAATCTTCAGAAGGATTGTTATGAAAGTTAGTATTGTTCTGCTACCGATTTTGATTCTATGTTATCCTGTGATGTCTTGACGGGCTCTGCCATTGTAAGACTTAGATTGGAAGTACTGATGGACATAAATAAGTTGTTTAATGGAAAACATTTAAACATGTATATATACTCCTAAATCCTGAACAGAATTACACCTCACACTTGCGGTGCACATTTCCTGGCATCTGACACGGGAGGGATAAATGCTTTCAACTATATAAAGAATGGCAAATTGGAGAGGCAATGGGTATGCCATCCGTAAGCATGCGTGTTTTCGACATAACTGTGCTAATTTAGTTTCTAAAAAAATTAGTGACCCTAAGGTGGCGTTTTCAAAATAGGTCACCACCAGAGTTATTTTCAAAAAGCAGTACAATTTGTTGAACCGAACAGGGTCAACTCGCACCCTTTGCGTGAAGATTCAAGGGATCGAAACCAAGGTGAACAATAATGTGGTCAAATAAAACTGTGCAATTCACAGCTATACCATGCATGCCCCAATTTCCACTTTATCTCTATTGGAGCAGTAGGGGATATACTTATTTACTTACTAGAACTCATGATGCAGATAGAAGTTGTTGTATATGTATATCAAATCAAATACTTCACAATCAAGTACATTAACATTTTAATTTGACATTTGAGTTCAAATGGACATAGGGAAGTATCATTTGTTGCACCATGACAGAGGTTTGAACTTGGACATGCATATCTTTTGGTCAGAATAAAACTGCAGACCTTTGTTTGATCGTATTGCTTTCATATAATCACACTCTTGGCCACTGTGGGCTGACTACCTGCAGAGTAAATAAACAAAATCATCACTAACGAGCATATCATCTTTTTACTTAGCGTGTACATATTGACGGTGCTGCTATAAACCTCTAATGTGCTGAAAACTAACTGCATGCGGCTAGCAACTACTGATGGTTCCTCTGAATTTCCTGTGACAGCCATCTGTTCCAGCTGCAAGGTTTTCACTGGTAACCTGCAGCGTCAATTTTAGGAACATGTATGATATTCTCAGATAAAAGAAGAACAACACTGCTGGCAGAAGCTGCTCTTACCATGCCATTCCTTTGACATAGTAAGCGTTTGCGATTATAGCACAAAATCCTTTCCACTGATGCAAGACGTCAGCTGACACCGGTGGGTTAGTAGACCACCTGATAACTGTTAGTTGTGGTGTGCACAATATTGTGATGAACACTATACTGAGCCACATAATGCACTCACGAATCTGCATAAAAGAGTGTCACTGAGGCAAAGAATGAAACTAGAGAAGATCTTATGGGGGGCATTTGCATCACAAACATGCTCGCTACTGAATTACATGATACCTTATAAAAGCTTCATATCTTGCCAATGAGAACTAGTGAGTGGGCTTACTCTACTGAATACAAACTGACAAAAATAAAGATATTGCGTAAACAAATCAAAGTGCAGATTTTTCTAAAGCAACAAGATCAAAGCAAAACTGTTTGAGTTTGACTTGACTACAAAAGCTGCAGTATGAAAATGTAAATGCATAACAGAAGATGATACTGAACAGTAATATCAAAAAAATAAATGATGCAACACATGATTGTCAGAGTATGCTGACCTCAAAGGAGTGGACTTTGAACTTCGAGCTGGTCCCCCCTAAGGACCCCAAGCCTTCAATCTCTAGACCAGAATCTTCAATATCCATAAGTTCCTTTCTAAGCCCCTCATCTGTACACCCTAGTGCATATGCGGTCACTCCAGCACTGACAAACTCCTGATTATATTCTCATACACACTCATTACTAATTAGCAAACAGAAAAACTTCTGGCAAGTATGGTGAAGATTCGACAAGAATCAATACTTTTAGGTTTTCTCCACCTCCTCCTCGATCAATAATATTCTTATACCGCTTGAATACACTGATCGCTATGTTACGTGATGAGCGGAAGTCATCATCGGGCGAAGCATTAACATGGAATCGATGCTGCATACAACAAAATGCTTTAAGAGGGAAAAAAACAGTGATCAAAATCGCAAAATGGAGGGCAAGGAATACCAGCAAGTGCCTTGTAGTTCTTTCATTTAAGCTTTTACACAGAAGATGGCTGGTTCTAGTGAAGTTAACTTTGTGGCTGTGAACAATGTGTGGCTTCTGTACATGATGGCCTTCTGCTGAACTGCAAACTGCACTGCATCCTAATTTACAATGAAAAACAGAGGCACTCTTTTCAGAGAGTTTTAGGTCCCGGCAAGAACTAGGCCTCACAAAAGGAACAGTTTCATGTAGCATCAGCATGACTGAGTACTCATCAGACTCCAAGTTATCTGCACATTCCTCTGAAAACAGGAGAGGACTCCAGAAGGCAATTCAACCTACGACAGAGTATGCTTTAATCAATCACCAAGAAGAACTAGGAGCACCACAGATCTTGCATGCTTAAATTATGCTCAATTATAACAAGCAGTCTGGTAATCTCCCAACTTTAGTGGCATATGTGGGATGCGTCCAAAGATTAAAATCAAGCAAAATGAATCCACCCAGCAACCAGCATACTTGATGTCAATTAACACTCATTTGACTACCGATGTAACACTAAAATTCTGCGCGTTTATGTTTCATATAAAGAAGCAAGCCAAGGTCCATAGGAAGAAGAAAACAAATCAGTATCGAAAAATGAAAATTTAGATATATTCCCCTTTCAAACAACCCAAGGAAATAAAACTGAAGATGAATACTAGCCCAAACAAGCAACCTGCCTACGGGTACCAGATGTACAGATCCCATCACCAGGTACTGAGCTGAAACAATCCGAACGCGAGCAACGAACTGCAACGGGAGCAGGTCTCACCTCCCGGGGGGGGGCAGCGGCAGGAAGATGGCGCCTGGCGGTATCTCCCAGAAGGCCGGAATGCGAGACGGGACGGGACGGGTGGAGACGTGGAAATATATAGATACGTGGAGGGGTTAAGTGGCTAAAATTTGGAGAGCGAAATGTAAGCGAACGAGAAATTCTCGAGGGCCACAATAAAAAACGACTGGCAAGGCGCGCGGAGGAAAGCGCGAGGATGGGAGCCCTCGGCCTGTCGCTGTAGCTGTCGCTGAATCTTTCAAGATGGGCCTGTTCGGCTGTTTATGGCCCGTAGAGGGAATCCGTCTGGGCTCTTCCTTGTTCCTTCTGGCTCTCGGCGTCTCGCCCATCCATAAACCCTGTGAAACTCACGTATGTACAGTTGTACACAGCACACATATTTCTTTCATTCTCAAAGCATTAATCGCTTCTACTAAAAATAAGGTCATGGAACGATCACTCCGTTTTTCTTTGAAATAAGGCGTATTTGTAGAGAAAATGAAAATATATCGTTTCATGGATATTACAATGCCGGCAACCACAGGAATGATGATATATCGTAACTGATTAACCAAGCATCTGGATGAGAGGTCCTGAAGAGTTTCAGTTGCTACATTCCAATAGCAACGCTCCAACGAACAAATCAAAGATCTCTAGAATGGCTAACGTGTCAGCGAGGAGGTTACTCACCCCCTCCTATTCACTCGCCTAGTAGTAATGATCACATGCCGACATGCGTAATCTATCGGTGGGCTATCTAGTATCAACAGACGAAACAGGTCCCAATCGTGCGATGTCGTTGCTTGAGAAGAATGCTTCAGCATATTACATGTCGTTGGTGAGGGTTGCATGGCCATATCCACACCCATACGTTGCTTATCCGCATGTTTATCCCTCCCCAACTTTGCTCATACCCAATTCCACATATACATCGGATAACTGAGTATCCAATTTACTTTTATCAAGGTACTACTACAGTTAGATTCCCAGCTGATGGACGGGGTTGCTGGCATTGTAATATCCATGAAACGATATATTTTCATTTTCTCTACAAATACGCCTTATTTCAAAGAAAAACGGAGTGATCGTTCCATGACCTTATTTTTAGTAGAAGCGATTAATGCTTTGAGAATGAAAGAAATATGTGTGCTGTGTACAACTGTACATACGTGAGTTTCACAGGGTTTATGGATGGGCGAGACGCCGAGAGCCAGAAGGAACAAGGAAGAGCCCAGACGGATTCCCTCTACGGGCCATAAACAGCCGAACAGGCCCATCTTGAAAGATTCAGCGACAGCTACAGCGACAGGCCGAGGGCTCCCATCCTCGCGCTTTCCTCCGCGCGCCTTGCCAGTCGTTTTTTATTGTGGCCCTCGAGAATTTCTCGTTCGCTTACATTTCGCTCTCCAAATTTTAGCCACTTAACCCCTCCACGTATCTATATATTTCCACGTCTCCACCCGTCCCGTCCCGTCTCGCATTCCGGCCTTCTGGGAGATACCGCCAGGCGCCATCTTCCTGCCGCTGCCCCCCCCCGGGAGGTGAGACCTGCTCCCGTTGCAGTTCGTTGCTCGCGTTCGGATTGTTTCAGCTCAGTACCTGGTGATGGGATCTGTACATCTGGTACCCGTAGGCAGGTTGCTTGTTTGGGCTAGTATTCATCTTCAGTTTTATTTCCTTGGGTTGTTTGAAAGGGGAATATATCTAAATTTTCATTTTTCGATACTGATTTGTTTTCTTCTTCCTATGGACCTTGGCTTGCTTCTTTATATGAAACATAAACGCGCAGAATTTTAGTGTTACATCGGTAGTCAAATGAGTGTTAATTGACATCAAGTATGCTGGTTGCTGGGTGGATTCATTTTGCTTGATTTTAATCTTTGGACGCATCCCACATATGCCACTAAAGTTGGGAGATTACCAGACTGCTTGTTATAATTGAGCATAATTTAAGCATGCAAGATCTGTGGTGCTCCTAGTTCTTCTTGGTGATTGATTAAAGCATACTCTGTCGTAGGTTGAATTGCCTTCTGGAGTCCTCTCCTGTTTTCAGAGGAATGTGCAGATAACTTGGAGTCTGATGAGTACTCAGTCATGCTGATGCTACATGAAACTGTTCCTTTTGTGAGGCCTAGTTCTTGCCGGGACCTAAAACTCTCTGAAAAGAGTGCCTCTGTTTTTCATTGTAAATTAGGATGCAGTGCAGTTTGCAGTTCAGCAGAAGGCCATCATGTACAGAAGCCACACATTGTTCACAGCCACAAAGTTAACTTCACTAGAACCAGCCATCTTCTGTGTAAAAGCTTAAATGAAAGAACTACAAGGCACTTGCTGGTATTCCTTGCCCTCCATTTTGCGATTTTGATCACTGTTTTTTTCCCTCTTAAAGCATTTTGTTGTATGCAGCATCGATTCCATGTTAATGCTTCGCCCGATGATGACTTCCGCTCATCACGTAACATAGCGATCAGTGTATTCAAGCGGTATAAGAATATTATTGATCGAGGAGGAGGTGGAGAAAACCTAAAAGTATTGATTCTTGTCGAATCTTCACCATACTTGCCAGAAGTTTTTCTGTTTGCTAATTAGTAATGAGTGTGTATGAGAATATAATCAGGAGTTTGTCAGTGCTGGAGTGACCGCATATGCACTAGGGTGTACAGATGAGGGGCTTAGAAAGGAACTTATGGATATTGAAGATTCTGGTCTAGAGATTGAAGGCTTGGGGTCCTTAGGGGGGACCAGCTCGAAGTTCAAAGTCCACTCCTTTGAGGTCAGCATACTCTGACAATCATGTGTTGCATCATTTATTTTTTTGATATTACTGTTCAGTATCATCTTCTGTTATGCATTTACATTTTCATACTGCAGCTTTTGTAGTCAAGTCAAACTCAAACAGTTTTGCTTTGATCTTGTTGCTTTAGAAAAATCTGCACTTTGATTTGTTTACGCAATATCTTTATTTTTGTCAGTTTGTATTCAGTAGAGTAAGCCCACTCACTAGTTCTCATTGGCAAGATATGAAGCTTTTATAAGGTATCATGTAATTCAGTAGCGAGCATGTTTGTGATGCAAATGCCCCCCATAAGATCTTCTCTAGTTTCATTCTTTGCCTCAGTGACACTCTTTTATGCAGATTCGTGAGTGCATTATGTGGCTCAGTATAGTGTTCATCACAATATTGTGCACACCACAACTAACAGTTATCAGGTGGTCTACTAACCCACCGGTGTCAGCTGACGTCTTGCATCAGTGGAAAGGATTTTGTGCTATAATCGCAAACGCTTACTATGTCAAAGGAATGGCATGGTAAGAGCAGCTTCTGCCAGCAGTGTTGTTCTTCTTTTATCTGAGAATATCATACATGTTCCTAAAATTGACGCTGCAGGTTACCAGTGAAAACCTTGCAGCTGGAACAGATGGCTGTCACAGGAAATTCAGAGGAACCATCAGTAGTTGCTAGCCGCATGCAGTTAGTTTTCAGCACATTAGAGGTTTATAGCAGCACCGTCAATATGTACACGCTAAGTAAAAAGATGATATGCTCGTTAGTGATGATTTTGTTTATTTACTCTGCAGGTAGTCAGCCCACAGTGGCCAAGAGTGTGATTATATGAAAGCAATACGATCAAACAAAGGTCTGCAGTTTTATTCTGACCAAAAGATATGCATGTCCAAGTTCAAACCTCTGTCATGGTGCAACAAATGATACTTCCCTATGTCCATTTGAACTCAAATGTAAATGCATAACAGAAGATGATACTGAACAGTAATATCAAAAAAATAAATGATGCAACACATGATTGTCAGAGTATGCTGACCTCAAAGGAGTGGACTTTGAACTTCGAGCTGGTCCCCCCTAAGGACCCCAAGCCTTCAATCTCTAGACCAGAATCTTCAATATCCATAAGTTCCTTTCTAAGCCCCTCATCTGTACACCCTAGTGCATATGCGGTCACTCCAGCACTGACAAACTCCTGATTATATTCTCATACACACTCATTACTAATTAGCAAACAGAAAAACTTCTGGCAAGTATGGTGAAGATTCGACAAGAATCAATACTTTTAGGTTTTCTCCACCTCCTCCTCGATCAATAATATTCTTATACCGCTTGAATACACTGATCGCTATGTTACGTGATGAGCGGAAGTCATCATCGGGCGAAGCATTAACATGGAATCGATGCTGCATACAACAAAATGCTTTAAGAGGGAAAAAAACAGTGATCAAAATCGCAAAATGGAGGGCAAGGAATACCAGCAAGTGCCTTGTAGTTCTTTCATTTAAGCTTTTACACAGAAGATGGCTGGTTCTAGTGAAGTTAACTTTGTGGCTGTGAACAATGTGTGGCTTCTGTACATGATGGCCTTCTGCTGAACTGCAAACTGCACTGCATCCTAATTTACAATGAAAAACAGAGGCACTCTTTTCAGAGAGTTTTAGGTCCCGGCAAGAACTAGGCCTCACAAAAGGAACAGTTTCATGTAGCATCAGCATGACTGAGTACTCATCAGACTCCAAGTTATCTGCACATTCCTCTGAAAACAGGAGAGGACTCCAGAAGGCAATTCAACCTACGACAGAGTATGCTTTAATCAATCACCAAGAAGAACTAGGAGCACCACAGATCTTGCATGCTTAAATTATGCTCAATTATAACAAGCAGTCTGGTAATCTCCCAACTTTAGTGGCATATGTGGGATGCGTCCAAAGATTAAAATCAAGCAAAATGAATCCACCCAGCAACCAGCATACTTGATGTCAATTAACACTCATTTGACTACCGATGTAACACTAAAATTCTGCGCGTTTATGTTTCATATAAAGAAGCAAGCCAAGGTCCATAGGAAGAAGAAAACAAATCAGTATCGAAAAATGAAAATTTAGATATATTCCCCTTTCAAACAACCCAAGGAAATAAAACTGAAGATGAATACTAGCCCAAACAAGCAACCTGCCTACGGGTACCAGATGTACAGATCCCATCACCAGGTACTGAGCTGAAACAATCCGAACGCGAGCAACGAACTGCAACGGGAGCAGGTCTCACCTCCCGGGGGGGGGCAGCGGCAGGAAGATGGCGCCTGGCGGTATCTCCCAGAAGGCCGGAATGCGAGACGGGACGGGACGGGTGGAGACGTGGAAATATATAGATACGTGGAGGGGTTAAGTGGCTAAAATTTGGAGAGCGAAATGTAAGCGAACGAGAAATTCTCGAGGGCCACAATAAAAAACGACTGGCAAGGCGCGCGGAGGAAAGCGCGAGGATGGGAGCCCTCGGCCTGTCGCTGTAGCTGTCGCTGAATCTTTCAAGATGGGCCTGTTCGGCTGTTTATGGCCCGTAGAGGGAATCCGTCTGGGCTCTTCCTTGTTCCTTCTGGCTCTCGGCGTCTCGCCCATCCATAAACCCTGTGAAACTCACGTATGTACAGTTGTACACAGCACACATATTTCTTTCATTCTCAAAGCATTAATCGCTTCTACTAAAAATAAGGTCATGGAACGATCACTCCGTTTTTCTTTGAAATAAGGCGTATTTGTAGAGAAAATGAAAATATATCGTTTCATGGATATTACAATGCCAGCAACCCCGTCCATCAGCTGGGAATCTAACTGTAGTAGTACCTTGATAAAAGTAAATTGGATACTCAGTTATCCGATGTATATGTGGAATTGGGTATGAGCAAAGTTGGGGAGGGATAAACATGCGGATAAGCAACGTATGGGTGTGGATATGGCCATGCAACCCTCACCAACGACATGTAATATGCTGAAGCATTCTTCTCAAGCAACGACATCGCACGATTGGGACCTGTTTCGTCTGTTGATACTAGATAGCCCACCGATAGATTACGCATGTCGGCATGTGATCATTACTACTAGGCGAGTGAATAGGAGGGGGTGAGTAACCTCCTCGCTGACACGTTAGCCATTCTAGAGATCTTTGATTTGTTCGTTGGAGCGTTGCTATTGGAATGTAGCAACTGAAACTCTTCAGGACCTCTCATCCAGATGCTTGGTTAATCAGTTACGATATATCATCATTCCTGTGGTTGCCGGCATTGTAATATCCATGAAACGATATATTTTCATTTTCTCTACAAATACGCCTTATTTCAAAGAAAAACGGAGTGATCGTTCCATGACCTTATTTTTAGTAGAAGCGATTAATGCTTTGAGAATGAAAGAAATATGTGTGCTGTGTACAACTGTACATACGTGAGTTTCACAGGGTTTATGGATGGGCGAGACGCCGAGAGCCAGAAGGAACAAGGAAGAGCCCAGACGGATTCCCTCTACGGGCCATAAACAGCCGAACAGGCCCATCTTGAAAGATTCAGCGACAGCTACAGCGACAGGCCGAGGGCTCCCATCCTCGCGCTTTCCTCCGCGCGCCTTGCCAGTCGTTTTTTATTGTGGCCCTCGAGAATTTCTCGTTCGCTTACATTTCGCTCTCCAAATTTTAGCCACTTAACCCCTCCACGTATCTATATATTTCCACGTCTCCACCCGTCCCGTCCCGTCTCGCATTCCGGCCTTCTGGGAGATACCGCCAGGCGCCATCTTCCTGCCGCTGCCCCCCCCCGGGAGGTGAGACCTGCTCCCGTTGCAGTTCGTTGCTCGCGTTCGGATTGTTTCAGCTCAGTACCTGGTGATGGGATCTGTACATCTGGTACCCGTAGGCAGGTTGCTTGTTTGGGCTAGTATTCATCTTCAGTTTTATTTCCTTGGGTTGTTTGAAAGGGGAATATATCTAAATTTTCATTTTTCGATACTGATTTGTTTTCTTCTTCCTATGGACCTTGGCTTGCTTCTTTATATGAAACATAAACGCGCAGAATTTTAGTGTTACATCGGTAGTCAAATGAGTGTTAATTGACATCAAGTATGCTGGTTGCTGGGTGGATTCATTTTGCTTGATTTTAATCTTTGGACGCATCCCACATATGCCACTAAAGTTGGGAGATTACCAGACTGCTTGTTATAATTGAGCATAATTTAAGCATGCAAGATCTGTGGTGCTCCTAGTTCTTCTTGGTGATTGATTAAAGCATACTCTGTCGTAGGTTGAATTGCCTTCTGGAGTCCTCTCCTGTTTTCAGAGGAATGTGCAGATAACTTGGAGTCTGATGAGTACTCAGTCATGCTGATGCTACATGAAACTGTTCCTTTTGTGAGGCCTAGTTCTTGCCGGGACCTAAAACTCTCTGAAAAGAGTGCCTCTGTTTTTCATTGTAAATTAGGATGCAGTGCAGTTTGCAGTTCAGCAGAAGGCCATCATGTACAGAAGCCACACATTGTTCACAGCCACAAAGTTAACTTCACTAGAACCAGCCATCTTCTGTGTAAAAGCTTAAATGAAAGAACTACAAGGCACTTGCTGGTATTCCTTGCCCTCCATTTTGCGATTTTGATCACTGTTTTTTTCCCTCTTAAAGCATTTTGTTGTATGCAGCATCGATTCCATGTTAATGCTTCGCCCGATGATGACTTCCGCTCATCACGTAACATAGCGATCAGTGTATTCAAGCGGTATAAGAATATTATTGATCGAGGAGGAGGTGGAGAAAACCTAAAAGTATTGATTCTTGTCGAATCTTCACCATACTTGCCAGAAGTTTTTCTGTTTGCTAATTAGTAATGAGTGTGTATGAGAATATAATCAGGAGTTTGTCAGTGCTGGAGTGACCGCATATGCACTAGGGTGTACAGATGAGGGGCTTAGAAAGGAACTTATGGATATTGAAGATTCTGGTCTAGAGATTGAAGGCTTGGGGTCCTTAGGGGGGACCAGCTCGAAGTTCAAAGTCCACTCCTTTGAGGTCAGCATACTCTGACAATCATGTGTTGCATCATTTATTTTTTTGATATTACTGTTCAGTATCATCTTCTGTTATGCATTTACATTTTCATACTGCAGCTTTTGTAGTCAAGTCAAACTCAAACAGTTTTGCTTTGATCTTGTTGCTTTAGAAAAATCTGCACTTTGATTTGTTTACGCAATATCTTTATTTTTGTCAGTTTGTATTCAGTAGAGTAAGCCCACTCACTAGTTCTCATTGGCAAGATATGAAGCTTTTATAAGGTATCATGTAATTCAGTAGCGAGCATGTTTGTGATGCAAATGCCCCCCATAAGATCTTCTCTAGTTTCATTCTTTGCCTCAGTGACACTCTTTTATGCAGATTCGTGAGTGCATTATGTGGCTCAGTATAGTGTTCATCACAATATTGTGCACACCACAACTAACAGTTATCAGGTGGTCTACTAACCCACCGGTGTCAGCTGACGTCTTGCATCAGTGGAAAGGATTTTGTGCTATAATCGCAAACGCTTACTATGTCAAAGGAATGGCATGGTAAGAGCAGCTTCTGCCAGCAGTGTTGTTCTTCTTTTATCTGAGAATATCATACATGTTCCTAAAATTGACGCTGCAGGTTACCAGT